>CAUYQG010289268.1:0-15696 GCA_963574415.1 Tarsius wallacei
TGAGTGGATTGCCTGAGCCCGCGGGTTCGAGACCCGCCTGGGCAAGCGAGACCTCATCTCTACAATAAATCAAAAAATCAGCCGGGCGTGGTAGCACGCGCCTGTAGTTCCAGCTACTTGGAAGGCTGAGGCGGAAGGATCGCTGGACCCAGCAGGTCGAGGCTGCGGTGGCCGGGAGCGGCCACTGCACTCCAGTCTGGGCGACAGAGTGAGACTCAAACTAAAAAAAAAAAAAATATATATATATATATCTTAATAAGAAAACTGACATTACAAATAAGGCTGAATGAAACAGAGGAAGTTTAGGTTTACCAGTTGAACTCTTGAAAGAACAGTGGTGAGACTGGCAAAGTACCTATCACTTTAAATGGGGGTGAACGTGGGGTGGGGCTGTTTGTTGATAGAGAACCTACTCTACCATCTGCCCAGAATAGCCTGGACATTCTCTTGCCTTAAGAGACAGCCAGGAGAACAGACCAAATGCTCCCCCTCAAGAGCAATCTACTTTTGTTACTCTGATTATTTGATCACCATGGGATTAAAATATTAAAATGATAAATCCCCTAATATGGCAAAGGATTAAATACACTAAATACCAGTCCTCTTGAAATTAAATAAGAGTTCTTGTGGAATTTAAATACATACACACACACACACATATATATATATAAGAAACCTTTACAATACCAATAGTTATCAAATGAAAAACTAGCTCCTAATTTTTGAGAAATGAAAATTCTAGCTGGGCTAAGTGGCTCGGCCTGTAATCCCGCGCTTTGGGAGGCTGAAGTGAGTGGATTGCCTGAGCCCGTGGGTTCAAGACCCACCTGGGCAACTTGGTAAGACCTCATCTCTACAATAAATAAAAAATTAGCTGAGCGTGGTAGCGCGCGCTGGTAGTTCCAGCTCCTTGGAAGGCCGAGGCGGAAGGATCGCCGGAGCCCAGCAGGTCAAGGCTGCGGTGCCACTGCACTCCAGTCTGGGCAACAGAGTGAGACTCCAACTCACAAAAAAAAAAAAAGAAAAAAGAAAAAAACCCCAAATTCTAATTATCAATAATTTAGAATGTGCTCTTAAATACAAAAAATTCTGCCAAAATCCATACAATCAGATTTAAGAGCACTAGATGAAATTATGCTTTTTAAACAAATTTTTTGTAGAGACCGAGGTCTCACTATATTTCCCAGGCTAGTCTTGAATTCCTATCCTCAAGTGATACTCCTGCCTTGGCCTCTCAAAGTACTGAGATTACAGGTGTGAGCCACCATGCCTGGGCTGAAATTACACTTTCAAAAAAGGATGTAAAGCAGTGCTTAGTGGCTGGCATTCCCTATATTTGAGTTAGAACATTTGAATTTTTATGCCACTGACTCCAAAATGTGAGCCAACAAGCAACATGGCTAAACTCTCAATTCAATTATGCCAACTACATGTAAGGAAACACGCATTGAAGAAGATTCTGAGATAAACAGTTCCTATTTTCAAAAAGCTAATAATCCAGCAGAGGGATAAGAAAAGTAACAATCAGAATAGAACTGCTGGGTGTGTTTAAATGAAGGAATGTGTGTTTGCTAATGGCAAAGGATATATGGAAAAGGTACCGCTTGAGTTTGGACTAAAAGATTAAGTAGGATGCAATGATTTTAATGTTTGTCTCCTCTGAAACCCATGTTGAAACTTAATCTCCAATGTAACAGTATTAAGAGGTGAGGTCTTTAAGAGGTGATTGGGTCATGAGGGCTCTGCTCTCATGAATAGATTAATCCATTCATGGATTAATGGATTAATGCGTTATCACAAGAGTAGGTTAGCTATCACAAGAGTGGGCCTGTTATAAGAGCCAGTTTGGCTCTCAGTGTGCTCCTCTCATCCTGTGATGTCTTTTGCTACGTTAAGGCTTTCACCAGAAGCTAACCATATGTGGATACCCAACCTTGAATTTTCCAGAACTGTGAGAAATAAACTATTTTAAATAAATTATCCAGTCTCAGAGACTCTGTTAAAGCAACAGAAAATGAACTCAGACATAGGATTTAAAAAATTTTTAATTAAAAAAAAATTTTTATTGAGTAGAGGTCTCATTCTGTTTCCCCAGCTGGAGTGCAGTGGCATGATCACAGCTCACCGCAGCCGCAACCTCCTGGGCTCAGGTGATCTTTTTGCCTCAGCCTCCCAAGTCGCTGGGATTACAGGCTTGTGCTTCTACACCTGGCTAATTTTTCTATTTTTGTAGAGACAAGGTCTTGCTATGTTGCCTAGGCTGGTGTTGAACTTCTAGGCTCAAGAAATCCTCCCACCTTTGGTCTCCCAATTTAATTTTTAAGAAAGTAAAATGCACATATAATTCTTAAAAGTCAAAGCATACTATAAAGTTGACAACAAAAAATAGTGACCCTATACTTTCCCTTCTCGGATACTGTTTCTCATATGGAAACAATCCCTTCCAACTGTTTATTTTGCTATTTACCTACATACAGCTTACAAACATTCTAACACCACTATTTCTAAATTATCCTATTTGTATGTATGTATGTATTTTCTTAGGACAAAGTTTGACTCTGTCATCTGGACTGGAGTGCTGTGGCTGATCAAAGCTTGCTGTAACTTAAACTTCTGGGCTCAAGGGATCTTCCTGCCTTAGCCTCCTAAGTAGCTAGGACTACAGGCACTGCTCTCATGCCCAGCTAATTTTTTTGTAGAGATAGAGTCTTGCTATTTGCCCAGGCTGGTCTCAAACTCTTGGTCTTACACAATACTCCCTGCTCAACCTCCCAAAATGCTGAGATTACAAGCATAAGCCACTGTGCCAGCCCTGATTTTCCTATTTAAAATCAATTTGTTGACTTCCTACTATGGCAGATATGAATTTGACTATCTTAAACCACTGTCCCCTTCTCCAGCTTCCTTCTTCTCCTCTCCTAGACAGTTAAAAACTCCTTCGCAGTGCCAACTCTGCCCTTTGTAACTATATCTATGATTATACTTATTAGTTTGTGTTCTATTTATTTTCTTATGTGTCTGTTTCTTCTGTCAAACTGTGCTATCCTCACCTTTGCATACCCAATATATAAATCAGTGCCTGGTCTTTAGTAGGAACTCAGGTTTGCTGAACTGAATTAAACTGACAATAATGTGCCGGCGTAAAACTTTATGCAGTCAGCTATCAATACCATGGGCATAGTTAACTGACACTACCAGGATTAGTGTGACAAGAATAACTAAAAAAATCCAGAAACTACCTGTTATAAAAAGTAGATATGTGGACAAGAACAGATACTGTCAAATTAAACATACCAGAATATCTAACAGCATTCAATTCCTAGTTTTACTTTGAGTCATTATTCTGAGCAAGCTGTTCATGCCTAACAACATACTAAAATGTAATATTTATAGCTTCCTCCTGGAACCAGTAGAAACATTAAAAAAAAAAAAAAACCTCAGTTATCTGAGAATAAACTTTTACCTACTTTAATACAGAGGACAAACCAAGTCAGATATTTCTAAAAACTCTACAGGGCAGCAAACCTAGGGACACACTAGGAGATACTTTTGAGTGACTTTAAAGTTTATGTAGACAGGAAGATAACAAATACTCAGCACTTAGGCCATTGCTTTCCTTCAAAGTCAGAGATAACTGAGCCCCTTCTTGAGTCCTGCTCCTCACAACAGTCAAAAGCAAATCACAATGCCTTTTGAATATATGAACAATGAGGTAACATTACTTAGAACTGGAACTTATTTATTACATCTTTGTTTTATATCCTTTGAGACACAGTAAAATGCTTAACAAATGCCTGCTGAGTGAACAGAAGTGAACTAACCCAATAAACAAAACATAACAATTGGTTTTGCTGAAGAGAATTACTATTATGCTTTCCATGTGTCTAATGACTTTTAAAACTTATTTTGAATAGTCTGATTCAAAGAAAAGTTGTAGAAATAGTATAGAAATTCTCAGATATGTTTTACCCAGATTCCCTAAGTGTTAATATTTCCCACATTTGCTTTACCTTATGATTTTTTCTCTCCACATATATTTTTTTCTGATATATTTTTTCCCTCAATTTTTGGGAGTAAGTTAAATGAAAAGGTTAGACAAAAATATCTAGGTAGGCCTTCTAAGATTCACTGACTAAGTTAACTAAAAGATAAACAGTGATCATCAGTGAAAATTATGCTTACCCATTGTTCAATTAAAACGTAAGCCACATGAATGTTTGTATTTGGGGGTATAATAGTTCCAATAAAACTACATTAAATTCAAAGACAAAAAGTATTTTTTGAATACCAATGGTACTTTGCTAGACCTTGAAGAGACCGAAAAGTGAAAAAGACACAGTGAACCCCCAGAGAGACAAGGCGGGAAAAGAGTGCCTAATTTCCAATGTCTATTTCCAGTCATTTACCCGATTACGTTTTCCCAATCATATCATGTTCAGATTCACATATTGAGAATACCTGAGTAAATTAGCCTTATCTGCCATTATCTTGGTTCTTTACTATGAGTGATGGTTAATTTTGTATGTCTGGGCTAAGTCGTGACTGGGCTACTACCAGATAGCTGGTAAAATATTATTTCTAGCCAGGCTCGGTGGCTCAGCTTGTAATCCCACGCTTTGGGAGGCTGAGGTGAGTGGATTGTCTGAGCCCGTGGGTTCGAGACCCGCCTGGGCAACTTGGCGAGACCTCATCTCTACAATAAATCAAAAAAAATTAGCCGGGTGTGGTAGCACGCGCCTGTAGTTCCAGCTACTTGGAAGGCTGAGGCGGAAGGATTGCCTGAGTCAAGCAGGTCAAGGCTGTGGTGGCCGGGAGTGGCCACTGCATTCCAGTCTGGGCAACAGAGTGAGACTCCAACTCAAAAAAACAAAACAAAACAAAACAAAAACATTATTTCTGAGTTTGTCTGTGAGGGTGTTTCTGAAAGAGGTTAGCATTTGAATTGACAAACTGAGTACAGTGACTGTCCCCCACTCCCATGTGGGTAGGTAAGGCATCATTTACTCTTTCAAGGGCCCAAATAGAACAAAAACATAGAGGAAGAGTAAATTCACTCTCTCTTGAGCTGAGCCATCCATCTTCTCCAGCCCTTAGATATCAGTGCTCATGGTTTTCAGTCTTTTGGACTCAGACAGAGACTTACACAATTAATACCCCAGTCCCCAGGCTTTTAGAATGAGATCAGGACTTACACCATCAGCTCCTCGGTGCTTGGGCTTTTAGATTCAGACTGGGATTTATAACACTGGATCCCTTGGTTCTCAGGCCTTCAGACTTGAACTAGAACAACACCATTGGCTTTCCTCGGCCTCCAGTTTACAGATGGTAAATCATGGGACTTGTCAGCATCCATAGTCACATGAGCCAATCTCTCATAATAAATCTCTTTCTATATATCTATATACAGATGCTCATTGACTTACAATGGGGTTACATTGTGATAAACCCATTATGAGTTGAAAATGTATTTAATACACCTAACCTATTGAATATCATACTTTAGCCTAGCATATCTTTTTTTTTTTTTTTTTTGAGTTGGAGTCTCATTCTGTCGCCCAGACTGGAATGCAGTGGCCGCTCCTGGCCACCACAGCCTCGACCTGCTGGGCTCAGGTGATCCTTCCGCCTCAGCCTTCCAAGTAGCTGGAACTACAGGCGTGCGCTACCACACCCGGCTAATTTTTTGATTTATTGTAGAGATGAGGTCTCGCCAAGTTGCCCAGGCAGGTCTCGAACCTGTGGGTTCAGGCAATCCAGTCACCTCGGTCTCCCAAAGTGCTGGGATTACAGGCTGAGCCACCAAGACCCGCCAGCCTAGCATATCTTAAACATACTCAGAATACTCACATTAGCCCACCATTGGGCAAAATCATCTAACACTAGACCTATTTTATAATAAAGTATTGAATACCGCACACAGATGGGCGTTTTTTAGTCACTGAGGAAATGCAAAAACACAAAACACAATATCCCGAAAACACTGTGAACACAGTATACTGTAGAGTATCAGTTGCTTACCCTTGTGATCAAGTAACTGACTGACAGCTGTGGCTCACTGCTACTGCACAGCATCTCGAGAGTATTGTATTGCCTACTAATAGCCCAGGAAAATATCAAAATTTAAAATCTGAAGTACAGTTTCTACTAAGTGCCTATTACTTTTGTACCATCATAAAATCAAAAAATCTTAAATCGAACTATCATAAGTCAGGGATCATTTGTATATCCTACTGATTCTGTTTCTCTGGAGAAGTCTGACTAATATACCATGATAACATAAAATATTTCTTTCACGTATAACTTCCTATATATATTTGAAAATAAATTAGGCATATCTTCTGACTAGAGAACAGAGATTTTTACCTTACTTAAAAATGATAATTCACTTGTTTCAAATCTTCAACTTCATTACAGAAATACAGAATTTAATTCACAATATAGCCAAACCTCAAAAAGACCACTTTTTAATGCCTCTATCATGAATAGTGTCAAACTAAAAAGTTTTATTTTTATTTTTTAAAAAGGGGGGAAAATCCTACTGGTGAGAGAAAGAAAGAGAGAGAGAGAGAGAGAGAGGAAGAGAGAGAGGGAGAGAGAGGGAAAGAAACACATGTGGGTGGTAAACATGAGTAAGCAAGAACTAAAACCCTGAAGATTAAATTTAATATGCAGTTTTCCATTTGGGAACTCTGAAGAGTGACCAATGGCCAAACCATCCAGCCTTTTCCCAGGGAAAAGCAGTACACAAAGGCAAAGCAATAGAAAATAAGGGCTGATGCTAGACGTGGTGGCTCATGCCTGTAATCCCAGCACTTTGGGAGGCAGAAGTAAGAGGACTGCCTGAGCCAGGGCTTGAGACCAGCCTGGGTAACATGGTGAGACCTGTCTCTATAATAAATCAAAAAATTAGCCGGGTGTGGTGGCATGCACTTGTGGTTTCAGCTACTTGGAAGGCTGAGGTGAAAGGATCACCTGAGCCCAGCAGGACAAAGCTGCAGTGACCCTGAGTGTGCCACTGCACTCCACCCTGGGTGACAGAGTGAGACCCTGACTCAAAAAAAAAAAAAAAAAACCAAACCAAAACAAAACAGAAAATAAGGGTTAAGAAAAGCAGACAGGAAGAAAAAAATTATTAGATAGCAAAAGTGGAGGTGAAATGATCAATAATTATAAGCAATGATAGAAAAAAGCCCTAGCATAAGAAAAACTAGAGGTAGGACACTGTTCCCTTCTGCTGGGGAGGAAATGCCATTTTTAGCTCAAAAATCTTTACAGGTCATCTTCTTACTCCCAGATGAATAATTTTGGGTCTGGAGCTGAACACATTAGTGCCTACGTGTGTACCACTTAAGTGTGTACCACTTTAAAGTTACTCACAGTTATCAGGAAAAGTTTATCTAAAACTTGGTTCCCAATATGTTGAGTAATTGATTTTTACTATATTAACTGTATTCTATTTCATTGTAACTTTTGTATCTAAAAAGTATTAAACCTCACAAGAATATGAAAATCTAGACTATGTAATTTGAGTATTTTAATAGTCTTGATTTAAAAGGGAAAAATCTATTTAATATCTATTAAATGGCTTGCAGTTTAAACATGATATTAAGCCGGGGCTCAGTGGCTCAGCCTGTAATCCCACGCCTTGGGAGGCTGAGGTGAGTGGACCGCCTGGGCAACTTGGCGAGACCTCATCTCTACAATAAATCAAAAAAATTAGCCGGGTGTGGTAGCGCACGCCTGTAGTTCCAGCTACTAGGAAGGCTGAGGCGGAAGGATCACCTGAGCCCAGCAGGTCGAGGCTGTGGTGGGCCTGGAGAGGCCACTGCACTCCAGTCTGGGCGACAGAGTGAGACTCCAACTCAAAAAATAAAAAATAAAAAATAAAATGAGCTTATTACATTTTTATAACTACCAGATTAAACTGCTTTTGTTGCAATTATTCAAAAAAGTATTAAACCAAAATTCTAAATTCTGTGGGCAATTTCTTTTTTCAATTAATTTTTAATTGATGAATTAATGCATATTATATTTAAAAACCTCAAACAGTACAATGAAAATTAAGAGTTCCTCCAGAGAAGAAACCACTGTCAACAGCTGAATGACAATTATATGGTTGTCACTGTGCTGCCTGCCTTTTTGGTATGTTTGGTGGCAAAAGAACAGCAGTTATCTTTTAGATTTTTTTTTGTTTGAAGTGTTGCCTGCCAAATACCCAATTAAATTATAACTAATGCCTTATTTATTTATTTTTATTTGTTTTGTATTTTTTTGAGCTGGAGTCTAGCTTCATTGCTCAGGCTGGGGTGCAGTGGCACACTTATGGCCACTCCAGTGTTGACACTGGGCTCTGAAAATCCTTCCTCCGCCGCAGCCTTCCAAGTAGCCAGAACTACAAGTGCATGATACCACGCCCAGCTAATTTTTGGCTTATTGTAGAGACAAGGTATCACCAAGTTGCCCGGGCTGGTCTCAAACCCGCGGGCTCAGGCAATCCACTTGCCTTGGCCTCCCAAAGTGCTGGGATTATAGGCTGAGCCACCGAGCCCAGCCACTAACGCTTTACTGTATTGATTTTAAGGTGCCTACCACTTTCACAGATGTTAATATATGACAAAATATGCCTCTTAATTTATGAAATATAGTTTATGATTCCTCTCTTGTATGGTTTTCATAATTTAATTCTGGCATCTAAGAAGTGACATTACTTTATCTCTATGGAATAAGCTTTGAATATCATAAATCTCAAATACAAGAAATATAAATAGAAAATCATCCCAAATCCACTGTGATATACATACTGGGCTAAGGGAAACAATCACTATTTTAAATAGGGTGAAAAGGTGACATTTGAGCAGATTTGAAGAAAGTGAGGGAACTAATCATGCAGATTTCTAAGGAAGACTGAGAGGAAACAGCCAATAGAAACATGAAGTAGAACACGTCTGGCATGTTCAGTAACAGCAAGAAAGTCAGTATAGCCATAGGGAAGTGAACAAGAAGAAGTGACAGGTGATGAGATCAGAGAGAACACAGGTCAGACAGAGCCTTGGACACCATTGTTAGACTTCTGGATTTTTAGATAGGAAGCCATGATGAAATTTTAAGCCTAAGACCAACACGATCTGACTTTTTTTTTTTTTTCTGAGTTGGAGTCTCACTCAGTCGCCCAGGCTGGAGTGCAGTGGCCGCTCCCGGCCACCGCAGCCTCGACCTGCTGGGCTCCGGCAATCCTTCCGCCTCAGCCTTCCGAATAGCCGGAATTACAGGCGCGCGCTACCATGCCCGGCCAATTTTTTTTTTATTTATTGTAGAGATGAGGTTTCGCCTGCCCAGGCAGGTCTCAAACCCGCGGGCTCAGGCAATCCACTCACCTCAGCCTCCCAAGGCACGGGATTACAGGCTGAGCCACCGAGCCCGACTTTTTTTTCTTAAGTTGAGGTCTCACTCTGTTGCCCAGGCTAGAGTACAGTGACGTGATCACGGCTCACTGAAGCTTTGACCTCCTGGGCCCAGGTATCTTTTCACCGCAGCCTCCTGAGTAGCTGGGACTATAGGTGCTCCCAATGCCTGGCTAATTTTTTGTAGAGATGATGTCTCGCTATGTTTGTTCAGGCTAGTTTCCAACTCCTGGGCTCAAGCAATCCTCCCGCCTCATTATCCCAAAGTGTTGAAGATTACCGATTACAGGCATGAACCACTGCGCCCAAAATGCTCTGACTTTTAAAAGGATCCTCAGAATACTATGTTGGAAATAGATGCTAGAAGTACAATGGTAGCAACAGGGTGACCTGTTAGGAGGTTATGTATGTAGTTATTTAGGACCAGGATGAAAAGAAGTGTTCAGATCCAGGATATATATTTGAATTTAGAACCAAAAAGGTTTCCTGACTAAGTAGACGAGGGATGTAAGAGTAAAAGAGGTGCCAAGAATGACTCCAGAGTTTTTGGTTTGAGCAACTGGAAGAATGGGAACTGCTATCAACAATGAGATGGAGAAAGCTACGGAGGAGTATATATTTTTAGGAAAATCCACAATTCAGTTTTAGAGATGACTATTCGACATCCTAGGGAAGAAGTCAGGCAGTCAGATATAAAAATATGTTTAGGCTGGGCATGGTAGCTCATGCCTGTAATCCCAGCACTTGGGAGGCAAAGGTGAGAGGACTGACTGAGCCCAGGGGTTCGAGAACTGCCTGGGCAACTTGGGATTACCATGTCTCTACAATAAATTTTTAAAAAATTAGCCAGGTGTGGTGGTGTGTGCTTGTGGTTCCAGCTACTTGGAAGGCAGAGGTGGAAGGATCACCTGAACCCAGCAGGTCAAGGCTGCGGTACCTGTGATTGTGCTACTGCACTCCAACCTAGGTGACAGAGGACTGCTTAAGCCCAGGAGTTTGAGACCAGCCTGGGTAACATAGCAAGACCTTATCTCTACAAAAAAACTTAAAAAATTAGCTGGGTGTGGTAGCATGTTCCTGTAATCCCAGCTACTTGGGAGGATAAGGCAGAAGGATAACCTGAGCCCAGAAGTTCAAGGCTGTGGTGAGCTGTGATCATGCCACAGCACTCCAGACCAGGCAACAAATTGAAACCCTGATTTTTTAAAAAAAAATTGTCTAACACACATTACTTAGAACATATTCCTGTCATTAAGCGATACATGACTATATTCTCAATATTAATCTTCATTATGTGCATTTCAAACTTTATCTTTGCTTACTGTATCTTTTGCATACTCCAGTTTTTAGTTTTGATATAATCATATTTACCTTTTCCTTCATAATTTACGACTTCTGATTTTTGTGTCATGTAAGGAAGGAAGGGCTATTCCACTTGAACATATTAAGAGTCTCCTATATTTTCTTCAAATATATTATTTTATTGTTTTGTTTTTTCTTTAGAGATGGTGTTTTACTATGTTGCCCAGACTGACTTTGGATTCCTGTGGTCAAGCAATCCTCTTTCCTCAGTCTCCCAAGTAGCGGGGACTACAGGCCCGTGCCACCATGCCCATCCAAATACTTTACAGTCTCATTATTAATGCTGGGATAAAATTCATTTGGAATTTATTTTGGCATATGGTAGGAGGTAAAATTCTAATTTATTTTCCCCTATTCTGTGAATCAGTGGTCCCAAAGTCATTTATTAGATAGTTCATCCTGTCTCCATTGATATGTGATGCCTACTCAATCATACATGAATTCTCAAATACATCTAGATATGAATTTTCTAATGTCTCCTTGATTTGGCCCTGCTCCTATACTATACTGCTTTTTTTGTTTTTTTTGTTGTTTTTTTTTTGAGTCAGAGTCTCACTCTTGTTTTCCAGGCTGGAGTGCAGCAGCATGCTCATGGCCACCACAGCCTCGAACCGCTGAGCTCAGGCAATCCTTCCACCTCAGACTTCCAAGTAGCTGGACAACAGGCATGTGCCACCACACCCAGCTAATTTTTTGATTTATTGTAGAGATGAGGTCTTGCCATGTTGCCCAGGCTTGTCTCAAACCCACGGGCTCAGGAAATCCTCTCACCTCAGCCTCCCAAAGTGCTAGGATTATAGGCGTGAGCCACCGCGCCCAGCTACTACACTGTTTTAATTACACTAAGCCTTGACATCTGGTAGGAAGAACTCCTCTGTTTTTTCTTCATCTTCAAAACTATCTTAAGCCAGGCTCGGTGGCTCAGCCTGTAATCCCGCGCCTTGGGAGGCTGAGGTAAGTGGATTGCCTGAGCCCGTGTGTTTGAGACCTGCCTGGGCAAGTGAGACCTCATCTCTACAATAAATCAAAAAATTAGCCGGGCGTGGTAGCGCGTGCCTGTAGTTCCAGCTCCTTGGAAGGCTGAGGCAGAAGGATCGCCGGAGCCCAGCGGGTCGAGGCTGCGGTGGCTGGGAGCGGCCACTGCACTCCAGTCTGGGCAACAGAGTGAGACTCCAACTCAAAAAACAAAACAAAACAAAACAAAAAACTATTTTAGCCATTCATCTATCTTTACTCTCTCAAATGAATTTTAGAACCATCTTCAAGTTTCCTGAAAAACAATCCTGAATTCTGACTGGCATTACATTAAATTTACAGATCAATTTGGAAAAACTGTCATCTCTATTCTTTTGAGTCTTCTCCTCTATAAACACATGTATTCTGGTCTTTCGTGTTCTTACATTTTAGAGATTAAATAATGAAACTATTTACAAATGAAATGTTATGATGCCTTAGACTTGCTTCAGAATAATCTAGAGAGGTCTGGGAAATAACATAGAGGAAACAACATTGACCATATGTTGATAATTGGTGAAGAAGTGTGACAGGTACATGAGATTTCACTTATGGGTTTGAAACATTCTGTAATGGAGAAAATAACTATTAAAAAAATTATAGCCCTTAAAACTTATTATTATTATTATTATTTTTGAGTTGAAGTCTCACTCTGTCGCCCAGACTAGAATGCAGTGGCTGCTCCCGGCCACCGCAGCCTAGACCTGCTGGGCTCCGGCGATCCTTCCACCTCAGCCTTCCAAGGAGCTGGAATTACAGGCATGCGCTACCACGCCTGGCTAATTTTTGATTTACTGCAGAGATGAGGTCTCACCTAGTTGCCTAGGCGGGTCTCGAACCCACGGGCTCAGGCAATCCACTTACCTCGGCCTCCCAAAGCGCGGGATTACAGGCTGAGCCACCGAGCCCGGCTACCCTTAAAACTTATAAAAGCCTGAGACTTTTGTCTTAGAGGGCAAGGGTAAAGCAGACGAGAAAACCAAAATGATATATTAATCATAAATATTATGTAGGTTTAGGCATTAAACTACTTTTTTTTTTTTTTTTTTTTAGTCAAGTTCTCACTTTGTTGCCCATGCTGGAATGCAGTGGCACAATCATGGCTCACCGCAGCCTTGAACTCCTGGGCTCCAGTGAGCCCTACCACTCGCGTGTACACCACCATGCCCAGCTAATTTCTTTGGTATTTTATATCTTTTCTCAAGATTTTAAAAATAAAAACACAAGCTACTTCTGCACAAGAGGATCATCATCTTTAACTCATTGTCCTAACTTGGAGTGAAGCAGACGTTTATATTAAGGACAGAAGTTACTCTTACTTTTACCCCTATAAACACTCTATTCCTGTAATTAAAATCTAATCATGTTTAATTTTCTTATTTGCTAAATAGCTGCACATTGTGCCCACTACTTATTTAATAAGAAGAAGCTGCCTTCTAGTTTGACAGAAATAAAAAGGGGAGGGGGGAGAAAAAAGTTCTTTACTCTCAAATGTTTCCCTTGGTTAAATCTTAGTTCCCTTTTTTGTGGGGCGGGAGGGGGGTGGCTTGAGTTGGAGTCTCATTCTGTCGCCCAGGTGGAGGGCAGTGGCATGGCTCACAGCCACGGCAGCTTCGACCTGCTGGACTCATGGATCCTTCCGCCTCAGCGCCTCAGCCTTCTAAGTAGCCAGAAATAAAGGCATGCACTACTATGCCCAGCTAATTTTTTCATTTATTGTAGAGACCAGGTCTCACCATGTTGCCCAGACTGGTCTCGAACCCGCAGGCTCAGACAATCCTCTCGCCTCGGCCTCCCAAAGTGCTAGGATTATAGGCTCAAGCTACTGTCCTCAGCTTTAGTTCCCTGTTAAAACAAGTTTTCAGCCAGGCACGGTGGCTCAGCTTGTAATCCCAGAACTTTGGGAGGCTGAGGCGAGAGGATTGCCTGAGCCCGCGGGTTCAACACCAGCCTGGGCAATGTGGTGAGGCCTCATCTCTACAATAAATCAAAAAATAAGCTGGGCGTGAAAGCACGAGCCTGTAGTTCCAGTTACTTGGAAGGCTGATGAGGAAGGATCGCCTAAGCTCACCAAGTCGAGGCGGTGGTGGCCATGAGCATGCCACTGCACTCCAGCCTGGGTGACAGTGAGACTCCAACTCAAAAAACAAACAAAAAAACCCAAACTTTCCTTTTAAAAAAGATCAATAATGTCATTAAATGCATACTAATAAAAATATTTCTCTAAACAATAAATAATACTGGGAAAGAATGAATACAAAAGGCATTTTTTCTTAAAGTAATAAATGGCTGAGATTCAATATATGGGGAATGCTGATTTACAAATACTGGACTTATCAATAATCTACCCATACTTTCTATATATTAATAATAGCACTTTATATTTATAATGTGCTTTTTAGTTTTTTAAAACTACAAAGTTTTATAATTTGCATCTCACAACAATACATTCACTGAAGTTGTTGGCAACTTCAACCAAGATGGGCGACCTGAGGATCTATGTATGCATTAGGTTTAATTAGCAAAATGGCCTAGGCACTTATTCACCATTTGCCACAAATTTTCTAAGAAACACGCTCTAAATACTTGTCCTAAAAGTTGAATTTTGGAAAGACAACAATACTATCTATTTGTAAAAGAATCTAATATATAACTTTGCCACAAATGTTTACTTTCTCAACTATATGGTATTTTAAGTATTTAAGTGGTATTTTATATATAATAGGTATATTTAGGGTTAATTTCCCAGAAATCCTAAAAACCAACATAAGCTTGAAACTAAGAAATGAATTAATGTAGAAAAGTGCTACTGGAAGAAAAAAATAGTTTATTTTAGAGTACCTAAAATAAGCTATTGCATTTGTATGTTTTTTTCCGAAGCGTCAGAAATTTAGAAGCAAGAAAAACATTCTGCTGCATATTTTCGCAATCTAGATATACTTTTTCTATTTAAACTGGAGCAAAATTTTTTTTGATTCTTATTAACATAGTATGCAAGAAGTCAGTCTCTAGAGAAAATGCTACTTTTGCTTGGAGATCTCCATATACTTGTCACATTATGTTCCAGTGAGGTACAGAATAGATAGTGGAACTTATTTGGTAGCTTTGACTGTAATTTAAAAGAAGCAAAAAGAAATGTACTATGGAAACAAAAATATGGTCTAACCACTGATTAGTGTTAAATAAATTATGCCAACTGTATTGCTTCCCAAGTGAATTCTGATGGTAAGGAATGATGCAGTAAAATAACGTAAGACCCAAGTACCCAGAGGCACATTTTGTGGCTCTTAGCAAAGACCAAGATGCACTACACCGGAGAGGACAGTTATTGTCCTCTATGACACTTACCTAAATGATAAAAATATCTCTAACACACAGAAACTTATTACAGATTCAGTGCTTATGAATCATTGAACTTCTTATCCTGTTTGTACTTTCTCTTTTTTTTTTTTTTGGAGTTGGAGTCTCACCCCAGACTGGAGTGCAGTGGCCGCTCCCGGCCACCGCAGCCTCGACCTGCTGGGCTCCAGCGATCCTTCTGTCTCAGCCTTCCGAGTTGCTGGAACTACAGATGCGCGCTACCACGCCCGGCTAATTTTTTGATTTATTGTGGAGATGAGGTCTCGCCAAGTTGCCCAGGCGGGTCTCGAACCCGCGGGCTCAGGCAATCCACTCACCTCAGCCTCCCAAAGTGCGGGATTACAGGCTGAGCCACCGAGCCCGGCTACAATGTATTTCAGTAATAAATTTGAAACTCTTACCATTTTAAACTTCTATAAATTAATAAAATTAGTTATGAACTTTGCAACTTAATAATAAAAATATTTATATTAATTTTATGAACTTTGAAGTCTATTTTTCAATTTAATAAAAGCATGTTTTATAATATATAATATATATTTATTATTATTATATTAGG
>CAUYQG010289269.1:0-14981 GCA_963574415.1 Tarsius wallacei
TGACTCCTTTTATTAACAACTTTTATTATTATTATTTTATTTTAAGCCTGATTTTGATTTATTTTTAAATGTTATTCTAAAACTTTATATATGTATCTATTTTGCTTTATAATTTATAATTTTTTTAAAATTTTAAGGGTATAGTGTGTAATTCAGGATTAGGTATACAAGTGGTCATCGTACAGGTAAAGTTTCAGCCTCCCTTTGGTCCCCACTCTGCCTGGTTTGAGATCGGGTACTCTTATTGATGTTATGTGCACCCCCCTGCCAGCAGTTTCTGGCTACTGCCAATCCCTTTCTTAGAGTATTATGGTAAATGTTCAGGGTCTGCTTATGAACTTTTATTATTATTATCACTATTGTTATTATAAATATGCTCCTGTCTTCCAAATGGGATGTGTACTTAAGAATTGTCTTCAGAGCCTTAATCCAAAAAGACAATGTGAACGTCTCAGGGCCAGGAGAAGACTCTTTTGTCTGGGGAGAGACAAGAAAATCAGCCAGACTTCTCAGGGCCCTAGAAGCCAATGGACAGGGTGGCCTCCTAACTGCCATGGCCTTCACACCTACAGAGAAGAGCCTAGTAGGATCCAGAGTCCTAGGTTCTAACTGAGGTTCTTCCACTTCCTAGACATGTGACCTCTCAAGTGTAGCTCTCTGTATGTACATGCCCAAGGAGGGAGACAGCGAGGCTGCCTGCCCAAGGTAGCTGAGACCATCCATGAAGTGAGGAAGATGTGGTATGACCCAACGGCATGTCCTCTGCAGTCTCCACTGAGCCAGGACTTGAGCTAAGCACCTGATATTCATGACTGCATTCAACCTCCAAACCCACCTTGGGGGGTGCCATTGTGATCCTCCCTTTGCAGATTAGACAACAAAGCCTCCAAGAAGTTTTAGAAAACAAAAATAAAACAAAACAAAATCTTCCTGTAGGTCACAACCCTGGTTTAGCAGGGTGGGAATTTGAACCTAGGAAGCGTGAATTGGTGGTACCCCTGACTCCCTCCCCTGCCCATAGAAAGTCCTGAGTCAACAGAAATGGCATATTCTAAAATCCCATAAAAGCTGGCTTCAATCAAAGGAGATTCCACAACTCTGACAAAGCTCACATAGTACCTTTGGGTTAAGGCACTGGAGGCAATAGTTAAGTGCACAACCTCTTTGAAAGACAGAGCAGATTTATAATGATAAAAGAATTTTGAGATCCCAGATTTTGTCAAAAGGCCCAGGAGATGTGATTTTCCAAGTAGTAGAATGACAGCCTTACGTGGTAACCGAGTTTGTGGACCCTGATAAGCAGGTCCTAGAAGTGGCATGGGGACCTTGGGGAGAAGGAGAGAAGCTGCTTAAGCCCGGTCGTCCTTTATTTGGGTGTCCCTGGGCCTGTTCAGTGCCTCATCCTGAGTAGATGTCATCACCGCCTCCCTGGGTGCATGGCCATGAGGAGCAGAAAGAGGAATGAAGTAAGGCCGCCTCGCGTGACCGCCTGGTAGAAGAAGAAAGTGGAACCAAAATCCAGTCGGTTTCCTGCCACTCTGATGAGTACCTTGTGGGGCTGCACCTACCTGGAGGATGGTGCCTGGCCATGTACCCACGGGAAATATGGGCGCCCCGCCTAACCACACAGAGGGACTGCATGCGCATGGGAAATCTGACTACAGGGACCTGTCCTCATCCTGATGGTCCCTCTGTCTTCCCAGATCTTGTTTCCTTCTAGCTGCTGAGTCTGTCTGTCTATAGCACGACTGGGATCTGTGAATTTCACCCCTGCTCTCCCTGAGCCCAGGTCCAGGCCTCTCGGACTCAAAGCCCAAGCTCTGAGGGCTGGGCCACACTGCCTGTCTGCAAGATTACCTCTTACCAAGCCGAACCTCTGAGAGAAAGGATGAAAAATGGACAATCAGTGACACTGCCTGAATCTCCACCAGTGTCACCTGCACTACGACATTTGGGGATGGATAATTCTTTGCTGGGAAGGGAAGAGTTGCTGCCCTGTGCATTGTAGCATGTGCAGCAATGTCTCTGGCCTCTACCCATTAAATACCAGTAGAACCTCCTCCCCCACCCCTTTTTGGTTAGTTGTGACAACCAAAAATGTCTCCCAGGGGGCACAATCACCCCAATTGGTCTATAAAGGAAGGATCTTATGCTTGTAATTCACTGCCAAGAAACAATGTCAGCTTAGTTTCCTTTTTAGATTTCAGGTTTCCAAACTCAGAGATTTCTAAGAATCAACAGCAGTGATATAGAGAAAACGACACCGTGTGAACCAGCCTCCTCGAAGACTTTGGGGACTGGATAATTCTTTGTTGGGGTGATAGCATGAAAAGCAAGAATGACTAAAACTGAGATTTTGCAGAAGAATAGAGTCAAGGTATTATCTCTGTGTGTGTCCTTGTCCATTAGAGCATATGATTGATGCCGTATTGAAACAAAAACATCATCTACTACTGAAAATGAGGGGAGTTTTTGGAATAATTTTTAAAGTTAGAGAACGTACAGTTCAGCAATTTAGTGTCAGAGAGATAAAGAATCATTAATTTGAAATTCCAAGAGAATACATGAAATCACAGCCAGAGTTTTCACACATGAAAGTCATCACAATCCCAGTGCAAAGGAAGCCGCAGTCCTTGGCCACCTGGCTGCATATAGAAGTGACATCCTCAAGAACGTGTTTGCCATTTAGAACAAAATAGAGTTGATCACGCACTGTTCCTCTGAATGGGGTAATAAATGGAAGAGCGGTGTTTGTGCTAGTGACACAAACACATACAAGCGCTCTGAGAGTAAATCCAGGGCTCTCCTGAAATTGGACGAGTCCGAAACTTCCATGCTTTTCCCATCAGGGTTGCAGTACCCCTGCTGGGTTTGGTGGCCTCACCTCTGAGGGCTGGCTGTAGTGTTTTAGCACATGAGAAGTGTCCAGAGTGATGCCTGGCCTCTCCTGGGCTCCAGCCCTCATGGCCAAGAGGAGCTAAATTTAGCTTAGCTCTTGTTCGGCTCAGAAGTGTGTTGCTGCTTTTTTGTTAACGTGTTGGTGTGTGACCACCAGGCCTCATAGTCATCAGTTCTGAATTTAACCCACCCAAACCAGTCTCACATGGCTCCTGTTAACTCCATTCAGTTGTCTTAATATGGAGACTGGAAAAGAATCCATGGCTGCTCATAATGACAGTCTGTCACTCCCATTTGGAGGGGACACCTAGGCAGTGGGTCTCACACATTCTTTTTCCCTCTCGTTTGGCCCCATCACCCACGCCTTCCAGCCTTTCATGGTGCTGCCCCAACACCAACCACAGCAGCTAGAACATAAACCAGCAGAAAAACATCTAAGTGTCCAGCACTGGGCCTACTGCTCACATGCATTGTCTCATTTAGTCTTCAAAATGGCCCTACAAGGCAGGTAGGGTCATCGACTGTGGTGATGGCTACACAACTCTGTGAAAATACTCAACACCACTGAATTGTATGCTTCAAATGACTGTATTGTACGACACATGAATTTTATCTCAATAAAGCTGTTAAGTGTTATTTAAAAAAAAATTGGACACTGCTGAAAGAGAGAAATGTATAGCCTTAACTCTGCACATTAGAAAAGAAGAAAGGTTGAACATTAATGAGCTTAGCATCTGATTTTGTAAATTGGAAAATGAACTCTCTGAGGCAGAATTTATTCTCACAGCCAGGGACACATGGCTTGGATGTGACACAGCTGAGTCCCCTTCCAGGCTTCTCTGATGTCGTTATTTCTGTTCTTACCAACACTGCACCATCCATGGCCTCCCAGGATTCTGGCTCAACCCGTCGCAAGCTATCCAGAAGCCCAGGATGCAACATTCATTTTTATATCCCTGTGGTCTTGCACTCAGTAGGTCCTTAATAAATGTCTGTTGAAAGGATGAGCTGCTTGAATTATTTTATTATATTGATTAAGCCAATCCATTCTATAATAACTTGCTCTAGCGCTTTCACGGTTGATATATATCACATCAGAACTGAGTATCCTCTCTCACCGCCAGGGAGAGGGCATCACTAAATTAAAGATATTCAGAGAAACGTATCTGCAAACGGAGCTCTCCAGACGAGCTTGGAAATGAAAGAGGCCAAAGACCAGTGAGTGCATGAAATGATTTCATCTGACTAGGAAATGATTGAAAGCGAAAGGTCAGAGCGCTTTGCAATTAGTTTCCTAAGCAATTGGTACTCAGGGGCTCTCCGGGCCTGGCTCACTCCTCAGCTATTAACAATCATGTTAATGGGGAAATCCACTGGCCCTTCAGTCCAGAACACGCTCGAGATTCATTCACATTTTCCTCGTCTGTTTCTTATCTGCTGAGTGCAGTTTTCACACAAGGAGGAAGAACAATTCTTGAAGATCAGTCAGCGTGACGCAGAAAGGCTCCCCACCCTCTTCAGAAGTGCTCACACTCCCAGGTCCCCTTACTGTAAGGATGAACCCTTAAAAGGGTCCCACCCAGTACTTACCTAGTGAGAACAACAGTGCAAAACAGGAAGGAGCATTTTCTATATGGAATACAGACATAACCTCCTGTAGTTTCTTATTTTATTATTCATATGTGATTGCTTATTTTGTTTCTTTCACGTGACTTCATTAATGCCCCCTTGTAGTACTACTTACTTACTGTAAAACATGCCAGTGGATAAGACTGCCCTCAAGTAATCCTTGATGGAACCTAGTGTCTAGCTTAAGCCTGTAATCCCAGCACTTTGGGAGGTGGAGGTGAGAGAACTGCCTGAGCCCAAGGTTTGATTGAGACCAGCCTAGGCCACTTGACAAGGCCCCTGTCTCTACAACAAATAAAAAAAAATTAGCTAGGCATGGTGGTGCATGCCTGTCGTCCCAGCTGCTTGGGAGGCTGAGGTGACAGGATCGCCTGAGCCCAGGAGGCTGAGGTTGTGGTAGCCATCAGTGTGCCACTGCACTTCAGCCTGTATAACAAAGTGAGACTCCTACTACAAAAAAAAAAAAAAAAAAAAATTCTGATGGGAATTACCTGTAAGGGGGCTGGATGGAGCAGAACACAGCATTTCTCTGGTCTGTTTCCATTCCATGCCTTGAGTAACCTATGTTTGGGGGGCATCCTGAGGGTTGGCCCAACCACACCTGTATGATCACATGAGAGGAAGAGGATGGAATAGAGGGAGCCCTCCCTTCTATCTCAGGGTCTGGGAGTCAATTGGCCTTTAATCTCAGTTCTCAAAGACCCTCAGAGAGCACTTCAGGCAGTCCATGCCTTCCTCCCCCAAATAAAACCACATGGAGGCCACACAGAAGTCTGGCTAGAGTTGGAGTCCAGACACGCCGGGTAACCTGGGCTAGGGTGGGAGGGGCAAATGATCATCTGTGTAGGGCTTTCTTCCCGTTTTCCCTAAACCCTAAGAAAGTATCATTAAATAGTGAAATTTGCTGTATTCTGGACATTAAGGGGAAGGTTCTTGTGTTGTTTTCAGCACAACATTAGAGATGTCTTTTCTCCCAAGGATGGAGGGTGATGATGGTAGGGCTTTGCCCGTCGAAGAGCAATGTCAGCGCAACATGGAGAAGGAACCAGAGAGAAACAAAATGAGACAAAATAAAACCCAAGAAGCTGTTCCTGAGATGGTGTGAGGCAGTGGAGAGCTGATTGGGAAGACACTGGCTTGCTAAGAAGTGGGCTGTTTCCAGCAATCAAGCCAGAGAAGACTCTTGTCATTGGAGTCAACAATTATTTAAATGAATGTCTGAGAGTCCACCCAGAGGCCATAGTGTTTTGTTACTCTCCTGTGGCTGACATCTGAATTGTCTCCAATTTTTCACTTTTAGAAATAATGTCACTGTATCATCTTTATGCAGAAAACTTTTTTCCATTTTTATCACTGCTTTATTGAGATATAATTCACATACCATAAAACTCATCCTTTTAAAGTGACAATTCAGAGGTTTTTAGTATATTCACAGAGTTGTTCAGCCATCAGCACTATAATATTTTAGAATATATATTTTTTACTGTCCTCAAAAGAACACCCATACCTGTTACCAGTCACTCCCCATCTCCTCCTCCCCTGTTGCCTCACAACCACCAAACTTTTTGTCTCTGTGGACTTACCTGTCTTGGACATTTCTTATAAGTGGAATCATAGAGTATGTGGCCTTCTCTGACTGGTTCTTTTACTTAGCGTAATGTTTTCAGGCTTCATTCATGTTGTAGTATCTCATTCCTTTTTATGATCGAATAATATTTCATTGTGCATTTATACAGCATTTTGTTTCTTCGTTCATCAGCTGATGGTCATTTGTGTTTTCACTTTTTGGCTATTATGAATATTGCTGCTATGAACACCAGTGTACAAGTTTTGACATGGATATATGGGGACAAAAAAACTACAGTATTTATTTATAAAAAACTGCATTTATTCTTACATGTTTATACTTCAGTCACCTTCAAAGTACTCTTCATTTGATGTAATACACCTATCAAGACGCTTTTTCCACTGCTCAAAACAGTTTTTGAACTTGTCAATTTTGATGCCTTTTAGTGCTCTGCTGTTTTTTGTTTCATCTCTTCCACGTAGGCAAAATGTTTCCATTTGAGGACTTTTTTCATCCAGGAAAACAGAAAATATTGCTTAAGGTGAGATCAGGTGAATAGGGAGGGTGGGGGACAGGGGTCATGCCATTTGGGGTCGAAAACTGCTGAACACTCAGTGCTGTGTGGGCAGGTGTGCTCGTAAATCACTCATCATGAAACAGGTAAACACACTGAAAGAATCTCCAAAATTAAATTCATTGAAGCCAAATGTAGCCTCTCACAATGCTAGCTGGTACACTGATGCTGATGCGTTCCTAGAATACTTATCTATCGAGGGAAGCCTGTACTGCAAGAGGCCCACCCTCCAAAAAACCAGTTTTTTAGGGGGGATCACCCTTCATATATTTTCAATCTTCTTGTGTATATATCTATGGTGGTATCGCTGAGTCATGTGGTAACCAGTTGTTTGACATTTTGAAGAGCTGCCAAACTATTTTCCAAAGTGGCTGCATCAGTTTATAATCCCACCAGCAGGGGAGCATTTTCCATTTTGAGGATTCCTTCCATAGTATAGATTTGCAGCCATGGAATTCTAGGTTCTAAGGGTATACACATTTCAACACTACATGATATCCATGCCCACCTGCTTTGCCAAAAGGTGGCATAGGCGATTTTTCTAAAAGCTATCTTTTGGCTTCATGAGCTCATACCCATCACCTTCCAGATCTGGCACAAATTTGACCTAGGAAGGGTTATCCCAACTTGCCATTTGCTCTGCTGTCCACGCATACCCACGTCTCTTCCATCGCCTCTACCCCTCACACCTCACCCAGATCTTCAAGCTCAACTTGAAAATTAGTTTGGAATTTTCTCACTTTCCACTTGTGTGTGCTATTTGAGATCCTTAAGGTCAGGTACCTTATCTTCAATTTATGCTCTTTTTTTGGCAGAGCAAGTAGGGAAGAGCCCTGCATGCAAAAGACACTCAGTGGAGGCTTTCTGACCAGTAATTTTTAAAGTATACACATCGGATAAGTGTCGCTGCATTTGTATTATTAAGAAAGCTGCTTGACTGGAATGAAGTTCCTACTGGGTCCTCTATTGGGTACTCTACTGTGACTGCCGTACCTTTGAAGGCAGAGTCAGCTGATGTTGGTTTTGCTATTCCCGGGAACCTGTAAGAAGAGTGACAGAACTCCCCTGCAGCTGGCACCTACCACACACCTGCCACTTTTGCTATATGCTTTATCATTTACCTCATTCAATCTCCACAGCAGTCAATGCAGAACTGAGCAACTAAGTGCTGTTGTCATGGTTTTACACATGAGAGTACTGAGAGACAGAGAAGTAGAGTCTTGCACAACCCAGATCTCATTTCACAAGTTGATGCCACTTACAATCAATGCTGTCAAAATTACCGAAAAAAAGAAAATATTTCGTTTATGATGGAAGCTTCATTCTTTTACCTCTTTAAAAATTATCTTTTATAAAAAATCTTTACCCTAAAGAAGGTGGTCACATCTGCATGTGATATCATCGTCTGGCTAATTAGCTTTTTCTTTGCAACTGACACCTTGAGAAATTAGTTTTTTTATTTTAAAATATCCATTGTTTTCTTAAAATTAGATGTACTGTGAAAGAAGATTAATAAAATAAATAAAACAGCTATTATAAGAGGAAATTCATCAAGTAACAATGAAGAAAATCTCACAGATTCCACAAGAGAATTGGGACAACGTGCAATATTCCCCTAAGTCAGAGAGAAATGCTTTAATTCATGCAGTGGAGAAAGGACCGTTGTATCTCAGTCCTGGAATAAGGTGCTGTTTAGAAGCCAACTCAAAAAGAACACAAGGATGTCAGAAAGGGGATCTTGATGGCCCCTAGGGGGAGCTCAAGACTTCCTCTCCAGATTCCCAAGAGCCAATTAGAAAGTAGGGTAGGGTCTTCGCATCCTTGGTACCAGGTAATAGGCAACAGGGGACGGCACTGTTACATGCTTTGGCAAAGGGCTAAAACCTAAGGAATGAGAAAACAATTAAACTTTTTTCAGTATTTCATAAATTTTAACAGAAGTGTTATCCCCACTACCTCCACCCCTTGACAGATATACACATAGCAACCAAACTACCTAAAACTTCGTTTTTGACTACTACAAGAGCCACCTAGTGGGGTAGCAACAATCATCTAATACTGATGAGATGCTAGGGTAAGTGCACTAGGTGATTACCACACCCAGAAAAGGAAGAAGAAACTCTGATAGTTTTTCCCTTTTTCCTACAGATTTCCAGATGATTTGTGACCTCGTAAGATGGAAGATACCGTGTTCTTAGGGTTTTTTCCATTGTGTTCTAACTAGCTGAACTCCATTTTCTAGCCCTCTTGCTGTTAGATGTGCTCATGAACCTGAGCTCTATCAATGGAATGAGTATGTGCAATTCTAAAACCTGGCCAATATAAACCCCTTCCAAGCCATCTCCCAGTCCCTTCCCTTAAGCTGACAGCCTTGGAATGAGTTTTGAAGACTGTAGGGTCGCAAGGCAAAAGGAGCCTGGATCCCTGAGTCACTTGGAGGAAAGCTATCTGCTGACAAGGAGCAACTGTTTAGGTTTTGCATTAGCAAAAAACAAACTCTTGCTGTACTAATTCAGTGAGATTTGGAGAATTATCTATTATAGTAGCAGTTATCAACCTAACTCACCCAGATGTAATTAAATGGCTGTTGATAAAATAGTTTTTGAATCATAATTGGTGCATTGAACACTGATAACCAGGGTTATTACCAGATAGTGGTGGAGAATTCCTGAAGTTTAAGTTCTTCATCTCACAGATGATTAGCTGAGGACCTCAGCGATTTCTATGAGGTCACAGAGTAAATCACCAAAGAGCTGGGACTCAGACCCAGGATTTTCTACTCTCTCATCGGCTCTTTCTAATCCACTATTTGATTTCCCTTTATATATTACCTATGATGGCAGCATGGACCATTGTAACCCAGAGGTGAGTACTGAGCACCTAAGAATCTGGGCCATGCTGGGGGAAAACTCTGATAGTTTTTCCCTTTTTCCTACAGATTTCCAGATGATTTGTGACCTCTTAAGATGGAAGATAGCATATTCTTAGGGGTTTTTCCATTGGGTTCTAACTAGCAATGCAGGAGCTCATTTGACTGTGGTTATATCTCAGGAGAGAGAGAAAGTCATTTGACGACAGTCATCTCATTGGCTTTGATCCATGTGTTTTCTATTGTCTTTATCTCTTTTCCCTACTAGTAAGAATCAGGTAAGAAACTAATAATAAACCCCAGAGGTATAAGCTGCAGTGGGTATGGAGTAATGATAAAAATATTACTAACTTCTGGCCAGGCATGGTGGCTCAACCCTGTAATCTCAGCACTTTGGGAGGCTGAGGTGAGAGGATTGCCTGAGCCCATGGGTTCAAGACCAGTCTGGGTACCTTGGCGAGACCTCATCTCTACAGAAGTAAATCAAAAAATTAGCGGGGTGTCATGGTGTGTGCCTGTTGTTCCAGCTACTTGGAAGACTGAGGCAGAAGGATCACCTGAGCCCAGCAGGTAGAGGCTGGGGTGGCTGTGAGCATGCCACTGGACTCCAGCCTGGGCAATGGAGTGAGACTCCAACTCAAAAAAAAATACTAATTTCTAATTTTTATTGAACACTTACTGTATAGTAGGCACATACTTCAAATACATTCATTTATTGTTTCACAGAAAGGAACTCATGAAGTAGGAACTATTATTACCCCATTTTAAGGATGGTAAGACAGAGGTTCCCAGCATGAAGTAACCTGTCTGAGGTTGTATAATGCCCACCAGAGACTTCAGGCTTTGGGACCATCGTGGATGATCTTAACAATAAACTGGACTATCTCATGACTACATGTAAATACAAATGCAATATTTTCTAGCACCTCAAGAGGTCACAAATCATCTGGAAGTGAATCACCTAGCGGCCCTGGAAAAATAGGGCCACCAAGAGGGGCGTAGACAATTCAGACACTTGCAAGATCAGTATCTTAGAGTCAATTTCCATGATGGAGCTTCCGATCTTATGGAAACAGAACTTTGCAGTAAGAAACTTTGTTCTTTCCCATCATAGTGTCTCCCAAATCTTTAGTTAGATGGAAGTGTGTATTTCGACAAGCTATAAAAGAAGAATGTGAAACACTACACACAGGCATTACAGTCAGACCCCAGTTCAAAGGCTCCCTCTGCCAAGAGCAAGCTGTGGTCCTTACTCTTTCTAAGCCACATTTTTTTTCATCTTCAAATTTAAAAAGCGGAAAAATAATACTGTCAAAGCATTTATTTCACACCTTGCCTGGCTCTTAGATAGTGCCCAATAAATGGCAAGGGTTTAAGTGTTATTAGTTTCTTGTAAAAGACAACCTTTCCAAGCAACCTTGGAAATGTTATTCAACTCAGACAAAACTGATTATGTCCGTCTTTTTTTTTTTTTTTGCATTTTGTTTTGTTTTTCACAAAAGCTCTAGGGGCTTTGGCGCTACACAGGTAATAAGGTAGCCATTAACCACAGAGGTTGTTTGAACTTAAATTAATTAAAATGAAAAAGTTCTTTGGTCACACTAGCCACATTTCAGGTGCTCAACAGCCACATGACATTTGTGGCTGCTATATGAGACAGGACAAATCTAGACTATTTCCATCACTATGGAAGATTCAGAGGAAGAATAGAGTCTGAAAGAATTTAAGAAACACATTTCCTGCATAGGGCCGTTAATACACAACAACCTGCTGGAGGCTGGTTGAAGGGCCAGTGAGCCACATGGGTCTTTCTGCATCCAGGAGAATCGAACGCTCCTTGGGGGAGACTCAATTTTCCATAACATCTTTCCGGGTGGATATTTCTTAAATAATGACAGCAAGTTCCCCAGGGCAAGAAATCTCAGACACTAAGGCCAGTGTCCCTCAAGTGCTGACTCCTCTCCAGAGTTTGGACCCTTTCAGATTCCAAATGACTCTTGAGAGAAGGTTAGAGACACCATTAGAAAGCCATCATATGAGTAAGATTTTTATATTTGCTGTGAAAACACTATTCGAGGGAAACATAAAACATTAGAGATGTTGTTTGCCATAGAATTAATGGTCCGAAAGCAAACAGGAATATGAATTTTCTTTACATCTGTTCATCTTTTGCATTTCCCCTCACCAATATGACCATATTTTTATATAAAATATGTTACATGGGCATAAAATATGTCATATTCAGGCTGTTTTTTAAATTCAGAGAACAACACCTCAATAACACTTCTTTATAAAAATGTTATATTTCCAAGAAGCACTCAAAGGCTTTTATAAACATACTTTTGTAATACAGATATGCAATGTTAAAGCAGAATATATTATGTGCCAAAACAGCATTTATATTATAAATTTGTTTTGTTTTTTAAGAAAGCTAAGAAGAGAGAAACCCAGTTGGCTGCAATTGAATTAAGGAACGACAAGCTATTTTGCTTTCTTGTCTTTTTGCAGTTCATGTTGCAATTTTATTTTTTACCATTTTTTAAAGATCATAAAAATAGAGCTTATAATCTATTTTCTTGCTAAATGAAGGCAACTCATTAGTAGATATGTGGGTGCATAAAACACTTCTAAGGCTTTGGATTTTCTTCAGTTGAATCATGGATCTTCAAAGCTCTCCCATTGGCTTGTAATTGTGTGGTTCTGAGTTGTGTGGATAATATATTGAGTATGGTTCTGGAAATGCAGATCAGCAACGACAAACCAAGAAGGTGGTCAAGGGAGGGATACCAGGGCCACCCAATAGCACGGAGATCACAATGCAGTCACTTCTTTGGTAAGGTGGCAATGGTTAGGTCTGTACACACTTCCTTTTTAATAACGTAATCTAGAATTTTTACATTAAGCTGAAGTTAATAGGCTCTACCTTCTTCCTTCAATGTTAGAACCATGCTGGCACAGTAGCTCACATCTGTAATTACAGTACTTTGAGAGGCCGAAGCAGGAGGATTGTTTGAGCCCAGGAGTTCGAGACCAGCCTGGGCAACATAGCAAGACCTCGTCTCTACAAAAACTAAAAAAAACAGTCAGATGTGGTGGCATATGCCTGTAGTCCCAGCTACTCAGGAGGCTGACGGGGAAGGATTGCCTGAGCCCAGGAGGTTAAGACTGGTGAGCCATGATTGTGCTACTGCACTCCAGCCTGGACAATAGAGTGAGACCCTGACTCAAAAGAAAACAAAATCAGAACTATATTTGCTTTATTCTTCAGGATTCTCAAAGATTATGAGTAGTGATTCAGCAATCTTCCAGATCTGGAAGATTATATGGTCCTAAAGAGCAGGTTAATATTCTCTTACCAGTTTCACATATGTTTTAAACTTCAATTTCTACATGTCCCTCATGCCAGAAATGCTAATCATTGTACCCACCTGCCCACAGCCCTCCTCTGAGAGAACTGCTCCCGGTTATCTACAGGACACTGCCAAAGCAGATTGGGTGGAGTTCCAATGTCATCTGAAGGCTGGGGAGAAAATTTTAGCCTCTTGGTTCCCCAATGTCTAACCATGTGATCCCGTATAGGTAATGCAAGCTTTCTAAGTCTCAATTTCCACATTTAAAAAACAAGGCCAATGACGCTCACCTTTAGGGCTATTGTCAGCATATACTCAAATGGTGTAAAATGTAACAGAGTCCCTAACAAAACAGAAGCACTTGGTAATACTCACTGCTGCTGTCTTTGTCATTATCGTTTCTAATGTCAATGTCATCATGGTCATCATCAGAACCCAAAGTGGGAGAGATAAGATGAAAGCCTTGTAAATTCAGAGTGGAGAACTCCAGTTTGGGCTACCAGCAAGGCACCGAGTAGGCTGAGGGAGTCAGTCTACAGGAGGGTCAGGGTGGGAGACACTGGCATTTAGTAGGCACAGGCTAAGGTTGCCAAGCGTCTAGCAGTGTGCAGGAGCACAGTATACAGCAAAGAAGCATTATGGGCCCCACATGACTATCAAAGAGCCTGCCAGACAATATGTATAAAACCCAAGCCTCCATATCAATATATAAAAATGTATACACATTTTAAGTGTGATGTTTGCTCAAAAGATGGTGCTAATCAAATGAATGCTAGCATTGCCATGCGACAGACAGGACAAAGAAAATGGCGGAAGTGCGGTTGAGCAAACATCATGCTACATATTGCCACCATAATTTAAGTCAACTTCAAAAAGTAATACATAAATAACATCTCCTAAAATGTGTATATATTTTTTGGCACCCATGTATATGGCATATTGTTTACAAGGTTTCAATACATACTGTAATTTTTAGGAATGCAACACTGCAAATTCGAAGAACAACCAGTTTGTTTTGTTGGACATCTGCTGAGAACCCGTCACTCTGGTGGTTTCAAACATGACCGCAAATTCTCTGATGCTGTTTCCATCAAGAGGTGGGCTCACATCATCTCTATCTCCCAACCCATGTGATTGATTTGACTGAGAGTGTGTCAGAAATGATGCTGTGTGACTTTCAAAGATAAGCCATAAGATGTCATGCAGCTTCCACTGGGACGCTTGTCCTTAGAGCTCCAATTGTCATGTAAGAAATGGGCAATCTGGTCTTCAACCTCCCAGACCAGGGGCAAGTGAGTGAGTTGGAGCCATCTTGGAAGTGATTCCTTCAGCTTTAGCTCCTTCAAGATCTGTCTATTGAAGCCATCCCAGGTGAGGGCTCAGACGTCAGAGAGCTGAGAAGAGCCATTCTTGCTGTGCTCTTTCTGAATTCCTGACCCACAGATCCACCACATTGGAAAATAATGTTACCAGTACAATCTGACTTTATAAGTCCATATTGGAAATTGTTACATTCATGGTCACTCTCTGTACAGGTGCAAATGCCTGTCTACTTTGTTTCTTCTTTTGGTCTGAACATTCATGCATTAGACTGATTTTCGTTTCTGTTTTATACAAATTATTTTCCTTGGAGTCCTCCTTCATACTTCAGTTAGGGTAATATATTAATTTTATTTTGAAATTAAATGTTTAGCAAGGTTATATCATCTATGAAGTTCCTTTGAAGAGAAGAAAGAGGTGTCTTAAAATATTTGTTATAAAAAGAAAGAGTTAGCCGGGATCGGTGGCTCAGCCTGCAATCCCGCGCTTTGGGAGGCTGAGGTGAGTGGATTGCCTGAGCCCGCGGGTTCGAGACCCACCTGGGCACCTTGGCAAGACATCTCTACAATAAATCAAAAAATTAGCTGGGTGTGGTAGCGCGCGCCTATAGTTCCAGCTATTTGGAAGGCTGAGGCGGAGGGATCGCCGGAGCCCAGCAGGTCGAGGCTGCGGTGGCCGGGAGCGGCCACTGCACTCCAGTCTGGGAGACAGTGTGAGACTCCGACTCAAAAAATAAAAAATAAAAATAAAAATAAAAAAAATAAACAAGTGTAG
>CAUYQG010289270.1:0-11085 GCA_963574415.1 Tarsius wallacei
AATGTTGGGGGTGGGGTGGGGGCTGGGAGGGAATGGAGCTTTAAGCAAACTCTACATCAAGAATGGAAGTAAGCCGGGCTCGGTGGCTCAGCCTGTAATCCTGCGCCTTGGGAGGCTGAGGTGAGTGGATTGCCTGAGCCCACAGGTTCGAGACCAGCCTGGGCAACTTGGCGAGACCTCATCTCTACAATAGATAAAAAAATCAGCCGGGCATGGTAGCACATGCCTGTAATTCCAGCTACTCGGAAGGCTGAGGTGGAAGGATTGCCGGAGCCCAGCAGGTCTGCACTCCAGTCTGGGCAACAGAGTGAGACTCCAACTCAAAAAAAAAGAAAAAAGAAAGTTGCTGAGGACCTTGATAAAAACAGCTTCAGTAGAGTCAGGGGAGAAAGTTTGTTTAGGATGAGTTAAGAGATTGGGAGGTGAGAAAGAGAAGGTATTTACAACAAGTCTACACAGCTCATGAGAGCTTTGCTGTAAAGAGCAACTGAGAGAAGGGCAGTGGCCAGGGGGGTACTTGGGATCAGGGGAGGGTATTTAAAGATAGAAAATGCAGGCTGGGCACGATGGCTCACACCTATAATCCCAGAAGTTTGGGAGGCCTAGGTGAGAGGATTGCCTGAGCCCACTGGTTCGAGACCTGCCTGAGCAACGTGGCAAGACCTCATCTCTACGATAAATCAAAAAATTAGCCGGGCATGGTAGCGCGCGCCTGTAGTTCCAGGTACTTGGAAGGCTGAGGCGGAAGGATCGCCAGAGCCCAGCAGGTCGAGGCTGGGGTGGCCGGGAGCGGCCACTGCACTCCAGTCTGGGCGACAGAGTGAGACTCCAACTCAAAAAAAAAAAAAAAAAACTGCTGCTGAGACAATCGGCCTATATATTGTTGAAAACCACATGTACATCTTTTTACAAATTGTATATGATGGCCTGTGAAGAGTAGATGTTCCATGAATTGTTACAAATTAAAGTTACAAACCTAAAATATTTTCTCAGCTAACTCTAAGAAATCTAAACAATAGATATACTTTAGAGCTCTGGAATTAAAAAGTTTATTAATCTAATAAATAATACATTGACTTTTATTAGGAAATGAGTTTTTTTTTTCATATGCCTTAATGCCAGGAAATACAGTAGCTCTCCTTTGTTTAATTTTTCTGATTTAAACAACTTTTCCATCTATTTCAAGTTAGCTTTTTTCTTCTTATTTATTTATTTTTTTAGTTGGAGTCTCACTCTGTAGCCCAGGCTGACTTGCTGGGCTCCGACAATCCTTCTGCCTCAGCCTTACAAGTAGCTGGAACTACAGGCACGCACTACCACTCCAGGCTGATATTTTTTTATTTATTGTAAAGATGAAGTCTTGCCAAGTATTCCATGGGCTCAGGCAATCCACTTGCCTCGGCCTCCCAAAGTGCTGGGATTACAGGCTGAGCCATCCAGCCCGGCCAGCTTTTTTCTTCTCAAGCTCTGTCAAAATTATTACTCTATTGTATTGTCACTTTTATTATATTACTTAAGATATTTTATAGGACTTCTGGCTCCAGACCAAACAGAGTAGTATATTATACCCTTTTCCTCTCATTAAATATGAATAAAAATATATAGCTACTATAAGAATATTTTGAAAGATAGAGGAAAGAAGTTGTTAGCATCCTTGTGGACAACCTGGCTGGCTGCCTGGAGGTACTTGGGGACAACGTAGCTGGCTGCCTGGAGGTGGTTTTTGTTGCTGTTTATCCTCCTATGTGTCCCAGCCTGGGTGGCAGAATGACAACAATCCTAAACTGCTAACAGGTGCAAACCCTCTAAAAATAACAAAAAACATCACATTTTAAAGAAAATATTGATCTATTTAAATACCAGGAAGATGATATATTGTGAAGTGGAGCTCTCTAACTATATCTGCTCTATTCCTGGTAAACACTACGAAAGCAGTCATACACCTAGCTCTTCTCAAAGGTGCTGAGAAAATGATGGAAAAGAGCATTGTACAATTTCCACTTTGCACTGACAGTGCAAGAACAAGAAGTACCACCCCTTTGACGAGGACATGCAGCCATTGCAGACTTCCTGGGTGGAGCACTCCCAAGTATCCCCAACCTTCACTAACCACCAGTGCTGTGACTACAGATACAATGAGATGGAACCCTGCAAACCATGGCTGCTTTCACTATGCAAAAGACAGAAGAGAGGTGGCAACCCTTCCCTCAGGACAAGAGTGATGAGGAAATGACAGAGAGGAGGAAGCTAGAGAAAGAGATTTTTTTCAGTCTAGGTGAAAAGTTTTGGGCAGACTCTTGAATGGCCTCTGTGTGAAGTCAATGAGAATAAATGCAACAATAACTCTGAGAACTGAACATTGTAGAATGCCACCCAAGCTTTAGATTGACCTCTGAACGGTGCGTAGTAAAGCGGACCAAAAGTGTACTGCAAATAATGAAAACTAAATGAACATACCAGCTATAGGTCACAAATCTGATTCAGGTTATGTGATCTGAACTTAAACGGGTTGATTGCTAATACAGCAAGGTGAAGGCTAAACAGAACTCTCTGTACAATTGTTGCAACTATTATGGGAGTCTAAAATCATTTCAAATAAAAAGAATTTTAAAATAAATATTAAAAGTAGGTGGGATTTTGTAATAAATAAATGGTTTTGTGGAGACTATTCATTATTAATGACTATGATATGATGATGTGAGCCTGATTCTCAAGTTAAAATTTAATGTTACCGATAGATGCTGAAGCTAATATCTGAGCTAAGAGACATAGTCACAAGTGTAATTTGAGAAATATGAGAGTCTGTTGTGATTTTGAAATATTAGTATTGCCTATACAGAGAAAATCTGTTGTTTTAAGCTGGCCAGCATTCTTTCTCCATTTTGAGAATAAATTTGGCTATTACTCTTTCCCTATTTTGGATAATATTGGTGAAACTTTTTGTTGCCTTGCCATGCTTTCCACCTACAAGTCAACAGGTGAGCCTGTGACCTAGAATAAGTAATGACCCACTCATTCCATCTGAGAATTTAACTCTCATGTGGGAGAGGCTAGAAGAAAAAAACAGGTTAAGCTAACCAACTGTAATGCAGACATGCTTAAGGTGTTAATACAAATCCCTTAATTAATTAATTAATTATCAATTCCTGCTACCAACTATCTAAATTGCTTTGTTTTCTGTATTTTCAAAAGCCTCCTTTTTCAGATTTTACTCCAATTCTTTTCAATTGCTTTTTAAATTAGTCAGATTCAATTTCTATTGTTTGTTGACAAACAACAGAGAAATTATAAGATGTCGGTTTTATATCTTGGTGGAAATATTAAATACAGATGGTAACAGCTCAGGACACAGAGAATGCACTTTGAGAACTATATCAAGGAAGTGAGTGAAATTTCTGATAAAGAAAAAAAGTATAAAATAAAAATTTGAAATTTCCCAAGATACAAATGCTTGATAAAGTTTAAAAAGTACATAACAAAAGTGTGAGATATTCTATATGCTAACAGCAGAATTAAGCATTTAGACTGAAGAGTCTTCTAGAACCATGGATTTTTCTACAACTTATTGTTACTAAGTAGATATATACAAAACCTAACCAAAAGCAGGTGGTAGAAAAATCTGATCCTGAACATACATACCATCTGGTTCTTCAAACCTTAGTGACTATGTGTACATTTTCTTTACTTTGTTCCTCATTTTTAAGGAAACAAGTGAAGTGGCATATGCTATGTGTCGATGTGCAATATGCTCTCTTGACAGTCTATATTTGAACACTTTTTCCTTTCTTATTAAAACACAACAAACACAATAACTACACAACAAAAACTGAAGTATCCCAGTAAAGGTAATTTGAGAAACAGATAATATTGCCAATATGTAAGTTAATTTTCACTTTCAATTTGTGGCCTCAATCTCTTTGCTAACTCCTTGGTCCTCTTTGTTTTTCTCCTTCAAAATTTTGCTTTGTACTTACAAAGCTTCAACAAAACAAAATTAATTTAGACAAGATATCAAAGCCTTCTCAATTTTGAAAATGCAATTTAAATTTCATTATTTTTGTGGCAGACTACTAAAATGCCATGATACAAAGAATCCTAGCAATTACATAAGACTGCCAGATTGTATTTCATCAACACTCTGTAAAACGCAGTCTAAATCAAACAAGTCTATTGAATTTCTGTAGTTCTTATTAGTTATTATAAGATTTTGACATTGAGTCATTTTCATTTTTTTCATGCCCCAGTAGGCCGAAAAATATTTCTTCTCTTATTTGTTCTCACTCCCCTTGACATACTTTCACATATTGCTGCTCTGATTTGCCATCAGTGACAGGCACCTTAATCACTTCCAATTATATTTAATATGGTACGATTCTATATGTGGAGTTCTTGAAGTGTGTAATATGGCATCATTCAACTAAGTTAAATAGCCTAAGGTAACATTAATTATTTGATATAAACCCGCAGAGGAAAGACACTGAGATGAAGTTTAAAGTAAGAGTTTTACTTCCGCCATTTACTCATGTCTTTGAATGAGGTTGGGGAGAAGAGAGGTTTGGGGGAGAAAGAAAAAGAATAAGAGCAGGAGAATAGAGGAAGGAGAAAATATAAAGGTATCAGCACAAGGACATCGTGCACCACAAAGAGCAAAATGATTGCCCATGTTTTTAATTTTAAATTACAAATTAGTCTGGAATTACTTTGATTTTATTATTTTAAGAAAGACTCCTAATGAATATGAATATTTAGCATTTATATGGTGGTTCTATCTTCCAAGCACTTAGCTAATTAATCTTTAAAACACCCTTGTGAGAAGGATAAGTATTATTATACCTATTTGACATATAAAGGAACAGATTCACACAGAGAGGTTAAGTGCTACAGATTCTATTTAGCAAGCAATGAGATGGCAATATGAAAATGAAAAATCCTAAATACAATGAGATCATATTTAATTACTTGTCGAGTATCATTTAATTCTTCATATCAAGTCATCAACTACTTATCTTATATTGATGTAGCAACTATGGCCCTGGTCATAGACGTGGCAAACAGCTCTTGCTTGGGGTAGTGAGAAAAAAAAGAAAGATGGCTTATTAATAGCTGTAGAATCACTTAGACATTAGGGAGAACTCCAATGTCATCTTTCTCTCTCTCCCTGTCTCCTCCTCCCTCTCTCTCTCTCCCTCTCTTTCTCCCTCTCTCTTCCTCTCACTCTCCCTGTCTCTCTCCCTCTCTCTCTCTTCCTCCATCTCTCTCTCTCTCTCTTTCTCCCCCTTCTCTCTCCCTCTTTTTCTCTCTCTCCCTCTCTCTCTCCTTCTTTTCCCCTGAACCAACCGAATGGATTTCAGCACATTTTTCTAGGACATAAGTACCTGACCTGTGATTTTGTTTCCATTCCCTCCTGACATCTCCACGATTTTTCCCTGCTTTGAGCACTCTTGTATCTTTATTTTCTTGATCTTATTATTTGTTCTTCAAGTCCATGGTGTTTATATCTGTTTAGTTAACAGAACTTCTGAAAAACATAATATATTGGTAGATCATTTTAATTTCATCCTTCAACTTGTAACTGTTTTACTTAAAGACAACTCAATTCTTTATGTAGGCAAATAAAAATGAAAATAAGTCCTGAAAATAAAGAATATACTAATTAAACAGGACCATTTACTGTTGAATTTTTAAAAAAATTTTCTTGTATTAGACAGCCAGAACATCCTTGCAGATAAGTGACAGCATGTGTCCATTCAAAACAGTTTCAAAAACAGTTACAAAAAACATTAAAATTAGCATCATTAATTATTGGAACCAAGACATGCTTAGTGATAAAAAAAAAAAAAAAGCTTTCTACTAATCCTATTATCATTTATAAGTATTGGAATACACTCCCTATCATAGGATGTATCTGTTCCAGTGGATGAAAACTTTGTAACACTAACTGGAAAACACAGACACAATCAGATTCAATTATTCTAAGCCTAATATTTTTGTTCTGAGTCATTAAGTTTATAATTTTCTTCTTTCCATCTTTCTTTTCATCATGGTCTAGTAACATGGAACATAAAACATTTCTTCTTTTACTATTGCTTTCACATTTTACAGTTTCTTGCAATCTGGTTTTGGCTTTGTCTACTGAAAAATTCTTCTCATAGCAGCAAATGACAACTTTATTCTAATTTGAAAGGCCTTCTTTTTTTTTTTTTTTGAGTTGGAGTCTCACTCCTTCGCCCAGACTGGAGTGCAGTGGCACGGTCCGGCCACCGCAGCCTTGACCTGCTGAGTTCCAGCGATCCTTCTGCCTCAGCCTTCCAAGTAGCTGGAACTACAGGCACACGCTACCACGCCCCCGGCTAATTTTTGATTTATTGTGGAGGTTAGGTCTCACCAAGTTGCCCAGGCGGGTCTCGAACCCGCAGGCTCAGGCAATCCACTCACCTCAGCCTCCCAAAGCGTGGGATTACAGGCTGAGCCACCGAGCCCGGCTTGAAAGGCCTTCTTATTCATCATTACACATAAATTCCTTTTAGCATTTGGTAATTTTGTATTGTCTGATTCTTCTTAAGTCTCCTCTCAATCCGCATGCTGCTATCGGTCACCAAGTTATAGTCTTCCTTTTTCCATATTGGATACATTTCTTCTTTTGGATATCAAGACATCACCTGTTACAAATATCAATATCTCTTAACTGCACTCTGAAATTGGCTTCTTAACTGACATTGAGCTTCCAGTTTGCCTTAAAACTCACCTTCTCTCACGAGTTAATGGGTAAGACCTCAAACTGTGATTGTGTTTCTTGATTTTAATTTTGTTGCATCATTTGCTGGGTGATTAAATATGAGCTATTTACTTGATGTCTCCTTCTGTGGATTTCCTCAACTAAAAACGTTCACGCAGGTGAAAATCTTTATCAAACCTATGGTAGTTATATTTGGCATTCAGTGGATAATTGATAATATTGTTTTGTCAAGGTTGTATTTCTGAAACACAGACCTGAACATGTATATTTAATTCATTTGCATTTTTCAAATACTGTTGCTTCACTTTGTTTCTGTTTTCATGTTGTGTTGTGTTGTGCTTTAATCTAGTATTAATAGGCCTTCTTTCTTGTTTGTTAATTTATCACACACCACAACTATACACCAGAAATGTTGCCACTCACTCAACATAATTTTTACTTTCCTATTCTGATGTATTTTTAAATCAATTTTACTTGTGCCAAATTGTCCTTTCTTCCATTTCTGCTTCTCAAAAAATCCATTATTTTCTTGAATGTCGATGATGATGTTACCTTCTCTGTGAGGCTTGTCTTGGATCACACCAGAATTTATTTCTCCATGTACTGTATTTCCTTAGTACTTGTTTTTGCTCCTATTGCTTTATCCCTCCTAATTAAGAGTTAGGACTTCGAAGGCATATACACTGTTTATTGAATTTTCATTTCCTACAGTGTGTCCTAATCCAAACCAGGCACATAGTAGGTGCTCAGATTTTATATTCTAATTAAAACTGCATATTTCTTTGTTTCATAGGAATCATAAGCAAGCTAATGTTAGCTCACTAATGGATATTTTCAGCTCTGTAAATTGACATAACAGTGGTTACTATAAAAAAGAAAAGAGAATAATAATATGCTCTAATGAATTTCTCTGTTTTACCAAATTTGTAATCTTTTGAACACATTATAAATGATAATAATATTATATTTCCATATTATGAAAACCATAATTATAACTTACTTTTCTATGATTGGCTCAAATTAAGAAAATGAAAGTAACATTTGATTCTATGTAAAGTTATCTGTATATGAATAAAAATGGCTGAGGAACATATAAGCATTGTTCTCAGAGGCATTCAAGAGATTTCTTTTACCATTTAAAAAAATTTTCATATTAGCTTTCTTTTCAAGTGTTAATTAGTTCTGGATCATAGAGTAGAAAAAAAATGAATAGTCCCATTTAGTAAGACCTGATTAAACTCCCAAGGCAGTGAATTCAACAAAGTCCATTTTCTTCAAGGTTAGACATATTTGGAAGAATAATTTTTCCAAAATATTCTACATTTATAATTTTAAATAGAAATTATACTTTAAGCAGATAATACATGCACACTGTATAGTTAATTATGCAAAATAAATATATAATTCTAATTATTTATGTCTCTGAGCACTGGTGAAAAACTACTCAGCATCTACCTACATATTAAACCACTTTAATTATATTATTTTTCCTCTTTGACTAAACTATCAAAGAGGAAAAATATACTGATAGAAATATGCATACAGCATGGATGTGCTTTACAGCCCTACATTAATAGAGTATATGACATTTTTCATTTGCAATCGCAGTCTTGAAAATTATCTAATTTGATAATTTTCTTTAAGCATACTAGATTAAATATCTTATCACTCTTTATCTATTATGATTATTTGTAACTGTGTATTCCATCTGAATAGATTTTTGTGGTTTAAAATATTTTAAAATATCAAGATCAAAACAGTAACATTTAGATTAGGGGGATTTAGTAAAGTCAAGAAAAATTAAGTCAGAGAAAGTTTAAGTATGAAGTTAGAGATAAATTCAGTGTACAAAGGGTATACCAATAGCTCTTGTATGACTTGCTAGAGATGAGTAGTAGATTTGACTCATAAATTATTATTAGTAGAGAAAAATGTTACCAGATGAAAGCATTCTACTGTTTATAAGATTGTAAAAAGTATATAGAAAAATACAGAATAACTCCATGGTCTTGGATAAAAGAGGATATATTTAACTTCCTCCCCTAAAAAATCACAAACCAAAAGGACACATTCACAAATTGAAGGTTTTCTTTTTTTTATGCTGATTATCTAAAACATTAACACAAATATGATTAGGCAAATGATGTACTGGGGAAAATATTTGCAACACAAATGTCTGACGAAGAAATTTTTTTTCTAGAATATACAAAGAACTCAATGAACAATAAAAATACATATATCTCATTAGAAATGGCCAAAATATTTAATTGACTTTTCATAAAAGAAGATAAATCAATGGACAATAAATACATTAAAAAGACGCTCAATAATGTTAGTGGTGAGAAAATACAAATTGAATCCTCAGTGCGATACCAAGTTCATGTTCACTAGAATTACTAAAAAAACCTTAAGTACTAAACTTAAGGAGCAATAGGTAGAGTGCACAGAAACGTCTAGTCTCGATGGCAAAACATAGTTAACACTAGAATAAAAATTGTTCTGATTCTTCCTGGCAAATCTTAAAAGAACCAGAATGATCAGATCATTTCTAAGTGATTTAACATTTTCCCAGAAATTACAAGAACAATTAGAGGAATACAAAATAAATAACACCCAAAGGTAAATTTACAATGATAGTAGAAAAGACTAATCACCATGGAAGTAAGTGGGAAAAAAATTCCAGATGTAACGTTTTGGGGAAATGGGGATGACTGGTAGGGCACAAGGAACACTTTTGCAACTTCCTCAATGATTTCTCTTGAAATGTATCTACTTAAGTCAATATTCTCAAACTTCTCAGATTTTAGTAAATAACATTTCTTCCAATTTTTAAATATGTTAGCATAGAATTGTGAAAAGTGGTGTAATTATTTAATTACTTATTAGTATTGTTTCTCTGTGAATCAGACACAATTCCTTTGGCTCATCTGTTTCCAGGAACCTTGATCACTTGTTTTGCTCAGCATGTAGAGTGACTTCCTTCACTACACTCACAACCCACCAGTGCTTAATTTCATATTTGTGCCTCTAGCTGCTCAACCCCCACCCTAAGGTTTCCTGATCACTCAGTCCCCACACACCAGGGACTTGCTCTGTGCCCATAAATGGGCATTGTCACTTCCTCCCCAACAAACTCTCCTGAGTTTTAGTAGTAAAACGGTCCCCCAAATAAGCTCTCATAATATTTGGCAAACGTTTTGATACCAGGTGATAGATAACACTTTAACACATTATCTTATTTTTTTCTCCTTTCTTTTATTTCTTATTTTTAATCATTCCTTCTTCCCTGGAAATGTACTTCTTACAAAAAAAATGACATACTCACTTGCTTTCAGGCTAGTTTCATTGAGATTCCAGGCCAAGATGCTCTGTTTTTGTGCTCATTTTTGTTATGTTTCTTTTCCTTATATACTCATGTCTTATCCTTTTTATACTTAATTAGATTAATAGAGCTTTTTATTGTAATGATTTTTTTACAAAAAACAAGGTATTTTATTAGTTCATTAATTTTACTGTATTTTAGTATGTTTTTCAGTTAGTTTTTTATTAATGATGTACATAGTTCTTTTTGTTTTGCTGTTTATAATTCATGAACAGCAGATATAATTTTTTGCTGTATCAAAACAAATATTTAATGGTGCAAATTTTTCCTGATCCCTGCTTTAGTTGTGTCTCATAAGTTTTTTTGTAAAATTTTGAATTAAAATAACTTTCACAAATTTTTAAATGTTTTTATAAACTAAAATTATTTCTAAGATTATGTTATTTATTTTAGATTAAATATTCTATTAATGTATTAGTTTCTCAATAGAAGTCTTTGTTTGCTGATGTTATATTTTTAGATTTTGTGTTACTGTGGTTAGAGAAGATTATCTTTAATCATTATTATTATAAATTCATTAGAATTTATTGAGGTTTTTCTGTGTCTTAATGTGTGATCATTTATTTTCCTGAAAAGCAGATCTTTGTCCTCATTTTTTATGATACAACTTGCTGCATATCCCTTATATCTACCTAATTAATGACTTTTAAATATTATTTCTAGTTTTTCCCTCTTGCTTAAAATATATTGAGACTTAAGTGTCCTATAATTGTTGTCTGTCCATCTTGGAAGTTTCTTCCACTTTATTTGGTGCATTTATTTATTTATTTATTTTTGAGTTGGAGTCTCACTCTGTCACCCAGACTGGAGTGTAGTGGCCGCTCCCGGCCACTGCAGCCTCGACCTGCTGGGCTCCGGCGATCCTTCCGCCTCAGCCTTCCAAGTAGCTGGAACTACAGGTGCGCGCTACCATGCCCGGCTAATTTTTTGATTTATTGTAGAGATGAGGTCTCGCCAAGTTGCCCAG
>CAUYQG010289273.1:0-13511 GCA_963574415.1 Tarsius wallacei
GGATTGCCTGAGTCTGCAGGTTTGAGACCAGCCCGGGCAACTTGGCGAGACCTTGTCTCTACAATCAAAAATCAAAAATTAGCCGGGCGTGGTAGCCCGCGCCTGTAGTTCTGGCTGAGGCAGAAGGATCACCTGAGTCTAGCAGGTTGACGCTGGGGTGGTCGTGAGCGTGTCACTGCCTTCCAGCCTGGGTGACAGAGTGAGACTTCAACTCAAAAAAAAAAAAAAGAGTGGAAGGAGGAGACAAAAAGGAGACAGACTGAAAGCAAGCACTTCATGGCGGCCTCATTATGCTCCTCACAGACACACGCATCCGTTCTCTGCCCACTGTGTGGAGCTCTTTTTCTTGTTGGCATAGCCAAGCATTTGCAGGTCCTTGTGGTGCCATGACCTACTATCATGGGTGATCAAGAGTTGGTTCACTCATCAAAAAGCATTCCACTTTTACTTCATCGTTACTTCCAGGTTCATGGCCATACTGAGGCTTGCAGAAGACTGATCTCTAGATCATGGATGTGTTAAAAATAGATGGACTTCTCAGGAGCAGAATGGAATGGATCCTCAATACATGACAATTTCCCAAACCGTGATGATAGAAAGCCAATGTAGTTCATTGAAAACATGGGTTTTCTCACTTCATTAGTGACTCATTATTGGTGGTGGCAGCAGTAGCAGAAGTCACCTAAGCTCCTTGTGTTCATGGCATTGTGATGGGCACCATGGATGCTCCCCATCTTCTAACAATGGCTTGTTCTACAGTGATGTGGGCTGTTTTGAAAAGTGAATTGCTTTTAAGTGTCTTTAGAGAAGGAACTGGATGACAGTTTGAAAAGGCCGTGGTAGAGGTGCATTGGGTGAGAATTTTCCTCAGATGCTAATATAGTACAGTCAGTGGGAAACACTGGAATCATTTGATTTTTCTTTCAACAAACATTGATTGAAGCCGGGCTCAGTGGCTCAGCCTGTAATCCCACGCTTTGGGAGGCTGAGGTGAGTGGATTGCCTGAGCCCGCGGGTTCCAGACCTGCCTGGGCAACTTGGCGAGACCTCATCTCTATAATAAATAAAAAAATCAGCCGGGCGTGGTAGCGTGTGCCTGTAATTCCAGCTACTTGGAAGGCTGAGGCGGAAGGATCGGCGGAGCCCAGCAGTTCGAGGCTGCGGTGGCCGGGAGCGGCCACTGCACTCCAGTCTGGGCGACAGAGACTCCAAATCAAAACAAACAAACAAACAAACACACACACACAAAAAACATTGATTGAGCACCAACTCTGTGCCCAGCACCGTGCTAGGCCTGTAAGATTCCCCAAAGAATAACATAGTTCCTTTTCTTGAGAAGCTCACAGCTGAGAAGAGGAAGGCAGTCAGAAAGTCATCACCAGATGCTGAGCAAAGAAGTCACATCTTATCCAGAGACTTAGTCCAAAGTCAGCACAGAAAGTGAGATGACTAATTACTCCTTCAAAATTCTCGCAAATTAACTCTAAGTAACTTTATTTGTATTTCAGCTAGACATTCAAACATTTAAAAAAAATAAAGCTGAGGTATATTTTGTAGGGGATGGGGATTCAAAAGATATCCTTTTTTTCTTTTTTACTGAGAATGTAGAGTTAAATTCATGCAAATTAAGAGTGCATATGATGCAGCCCCTGGCAAGTCTTAAAAACTGAAGTTTGCTTAAATGGATAAAGTGCTTTGGAAACACAGAGAAGAAATGTTCTAACTCTGCCTGAGGAAGTCTAGGAAGGCATTATTGAGGAGGTGTCATTTGACCTGGTGGAGCATGGACAAAGGTGTGTTGCTGGGGAAGAACATGACGCATTCAGGGAAGGAGCTAGAGTTTGTGTTTGGGGTAGTGGAGACCATGAGGAGATCACAACATATTACACGGCTGGCACAGCTGGAGAAAAGAGTGACCGGGAACATAGTGTCCGCTCCCTGCCAGCCCGCCACTGTCCACCCTCCCTTCTCTTCCTTCACCACTTCCCTCCACTGCTAACTACTTCCTGAAATGGTCAGATCTCTCATCCTCTGTCTCACTCATGTTGCGCTGGTTCTGACTCACTGAATGTTGTTTTCTTGTTGATGACAAGGATGTGATTCTATTTCCCAAACTTCTATTCATCTGGGTATCACCAAGAAACCTGGAGACATTAAATTGCTACTGAACTCCATGTTGGTTCTAAATGTAGGTGGGTCTCATGTTTCCATTTCACAGTTAGACTGTGGCACTGCCCTCGGGGAACCCGTGAACCAAGATGGAAACCCCATCCATGAGCCCGGATGGGAATCTAGATGATATTCCTCTTCCTGCTTTGTCATTCAGACCATGAAATGTACATCTCAGGAACCGTGGAAATATTGCCTTCGTTCCCCTGAAACGAAAGGGAAAATGACTTTAGTACTTAGATACCTCTGGAAAAATCAAGGAAGGACTATGGAATTTCTAGACAACAATTTATTTAACTCATCTGTTGTACCTAATCCTTGGAGCGATGTTTTATCAGTTAGAGTTAGATCAGGTCACATATAACAAGAAAACCAAAATAATAGTGTCTTAAACAAAACAAATTTATTTTCCTTTTTAAATATAAGTGGTGGGCTCAGTGGCTCAGCCTGTAATCCCAGCACTTTGGGAGTCAGAGACGAGTGGATTACCTGAGTCTACAGGTTCGAGACCAGCCCAGGCAACTTGGTGAAATCTCGTCTTTACAATAAATAAAAAAAATTAGCCGGGCATGATAGCGTGCGCCTGTAGTTCCAGCTACTTGGAAGGTTGAGGTGGAAGGATCACTGGAGCCCAGCAGGTCGATGCTGGGGTGGCCGTGAGAGTGCCAGGGGTGGCCGTGAGAGTGCCACTGCACTCCAGCCTGGGCGACAGAGTGAGACTCCAACTCAAAATAAATAAATAACAAATAAATAAGTATAAGAAATTTAGAGGTAAGCAGTACAGGACTGGTATGATTATGCAAATTGTCAGGGACCCACATTTTGGTCTTAATATTCTGCTATTTTCTGCATGTGGCTTTCACCTCATAGTTCTAGGTGGCTGCTTAAGATCCAGCCATCACATTCACATTCTAAGCAGCACAAGAAGGAATAAGAAATGAAGGAGGGGGGAAAAGTGGCACCTGACAAGTCTTTTACTAGGAGACTTCCTAGAAGCTTCCACACATCACTTCTGTTTGTACCACATTGGCCAGAAATTAGTGGGGGCTGGGAAATACGGAGGGTGCCAAAAAAATGTATACATATTTTAAGAAAGAAAAAAACTGCGTTAGAATGGTAACACTCAATATATACTGATAACAAAAGATGAATACTAGTCATGCTTGGCTTCTACAATCACAAGAGTTGCTCAAAGTGGTTACTATCAGCATCCAGACACTGCTTTTTTTTTTTTTATTTTGACAGTTTCAGTACCAATAGGTCTTTATTTTTCTCAGGGAAAGGAGAAGGGTAGAAAGCATGTGTGTTACAAAATGATTAGAAAATGGGAACAGGCCAGGTGCGGTGGCTCAAGCCTGTAATCCCAGCACTTTGGGAGGCCTAGGTGAGAGGATTGCCTGAGCTTGCAGGTTCGAGACCAGACTGGGCAACATGGTGAGGCCTCGTCTCTACGATAAATCAAAAAAATTAGCCGGGCGTGGTAGAGTGCACTTGTAGTTCCTGCTACTTGGAAGGCTGAGGAAGAAGGATCACCAGAGCCCAGCAGGTTGACGCTGGGGTGACTGTGAGCATGCCACTGCTCTCCAGCCTGGGTGATGGAGTGACTCCAACTCAAAATTTAAAAAAAAAATTGGGAACAGACACTTCTGATTATGGTGAACTAAAAGTAATACAGAGTTAGGCACCACTGGTACTGTCATTTCTCCAGTTGGAATGATGAGAATAGACAGATATTGCAGTAGGCAACCAGCATCCTCTGCCACAAATCACATGAGCAAGATCCCAATACCTGTGATCAGAGAGTTGGCACACCCTTGCCTCTCCCCTATTCCTGGTAGCAACAAGGCCTGTGTCTCAGAGGATCCTATGATAGTGTCAGAGGCCTCTCCAGAGCCTCATCAACCTCCACACTCCATACTCATAAGGCCTGACCTCTGTGATCTGAGTCTCATTTGTTCTTATTTAAATGCTGGGGAAAGGAGTGGTCACCCCAATTTGCTGCCACACTAGCTGTCCAGGTTTTCTGAGCACATTAGCACAGACAAGTCCTGCCTCTTGGAGTTTCATGTACATAACATTCACTCATTCCAGGTAGAGCCATAAATGTTAGGCCCTTATGGAACCACTTTCTCAGATTCCCTGTTTTCCCCAGACACCCAGGTATTCAGATTCTACAGAAGGGCACCTGGCATCTTTATTTATTTATTTATTTATTTTTTTTAGCGGTAGTGAACGTGCATTTCTTCTGTAACCAGGACAGTGCATATATGAGTGGAAACAACAGAGGAAGAGTAGGAGAAAGAGGAAGTGGCAGCTCATGAAGAGAAGTACTGGCAGGCAGAGAGAAGGAGGAAGGAAATGGGTGGGTCAGGCCAGCCCTGGACAAATCTGTGAATGAATCCCATTTCCTTCCAGGGACACAATCCCCTTCACTTAGTCTCCTGTCCTCACACCCCAGGAGTCACCACTGTCAGGGTCCTCCTTAGCACTGCTGTGACTCTTTGTTGGAATCAAGAGCGGCATCTACTGCACTGACTTGAGGGATTCATGTAAGCAACAACATTTCGGTAATGGCTGGTAAATTGTAGGCTCTCAAAACATGTTTTGTTTACCCACTCTCCCCAGCAAGTTTGATAAGCTCATTCACTTCCACAGTGATCAAGATAAGAATGTGCCTCTCCTGGAAGTCATATTTACATTGTAAGAGAGATTTCTAAGCATAAGCCCAAAGATGTATTAATCACCCAATGGGATTAGCAAAGGGAAAAGAATAGGAGGTGTCCACAGGCGGCTGGGGCTGGGGCTCTGGCACTCTAACCGGCAGGAAGGAGAAGTGACACAGGACACATCGTGAGACTGGCGTGTGTCTAGCACGGCGTCAGATTCATGCTAGTGACTAATTCACAATGAACAAAAATGTGACAGGGGATTTCGCGAATGGTCACTCACAATGCTGTGGGGTAAGTCTGAGAGGACCAGGAAGGGGTGGTGCAGTACGCAGGGATTAACAACGTGGAAAGCCTTCCCACCACTCAGCCTGAAGGAACGAAGGGAAGGAGGGCCTGCCAGACCTGCAGAGAGCTGTGGCTGTTGGGGAGGAGTCACTGGACAGGAGCTGTGGCATTTGGTAGAAGAACACAGCCATGACCTAAAGCATAGGTGGTGGGAGGGAATAAACACTCGGATCCTCTCTCTTTCCATCCCCCCATCTTTCATCAACACCTCCCGTTGGTCACACCTGCGGGAAACCAAAGACACGAGGGAGACTGGAACCCCCAGAGAGTTCCGCCTCCCAAGGGCAGGGTGGAGGAGGTGGAAGGCGGACCTGGAGGGACAAGCGGTAAACCTAGCACACTAGCCTTTAGAAGATTATACTTTGGTTTGAGAGACAGGCTGCTTTGCACATAATTCTCATAAAAGGCAGCGAGATAAGATGGTGAGAAGGCCAGACAAGGTGACTTCACTCGGGAGAGGACCCCGCTTGGGAGTTGAGAGAGATAAGGTGGGATGGTGATCAGGACCACTCAGTGAAGGATTTTAAAAGACTTTAGGCCATCAGGGTCACTCATAGACTATGCCATTTAATTCATCTTATTATTAAAAAAATTTGGTGGCTACTGGCACGTCCTGAATATGGTCTGGAGTTCTCTAAATCTTCAGATCAGATATAGATATTGCTGTCAATCAAAGTAACTCTCTTTCCCTCCCTCCAGCTCCCTCCCTCCCCCTTCCCTCCCTCCTTTTTCCCTCCCTCCCTCTCTCCTTCTCTTCCTTCCTCATGGCAGGCAGTGTGCTGGACCTCTGCTCCTGGTTGGTTTCTGCCCCAGGTGGCTCGTCATTACAGAACAGACTTTCTATCTTGTAGACCAGCCTTTCCAGACCCTCTCCACTGTCCCTTTCCGAGGGACAGTGATGCTTCTTTGTTGCTTACAGGCAACTTTTATTGCTGAGGAAGATATGGAGGTTTTTCAAAAGGAACAAACCGTGTGGACAAGGGAGTGGAAGGAGAGACTGGGCTTCTGAAAATCCTAGACTAGAAGGGAAAGGCAGCAGGGAAGAACAGTATCTGGGGGATTTAGTCAAATGCTCTAGGGGGAAATAGAGTTAAATGTCAGCTGGTGTCTCTTCCCCTCTCCCCTTCCATAAGGAACAGGAACGCCTGTGGAGGAAAAACTCCCTCAGCAGTTGGAGGCAAAGCCTTCTCTCAGCTCACTCGACCCAGAACTGACCTTTTAAAAGATTTACACCAGGAATTCAGCAGTGTACGAGATCCATTCAAATAGTTCTGGAACCATTAAGCAATGCAGACAGACTCCTGGACACTTGGCATGGATTTCTGGCAGTTCCCCTTGCCAACATGCCTCCCTCGCCCTGTCTATAGGGACCTGCCTGTTTGTCTTTCCCTCACTTTGCCAGTGGCCAGTGACCTGATTTCATCATTTCCTTGGAGAACTATTTGTCAGTCCGTTTCTTCTCTATCCCTCAGAGCCACTGCTCCTTAATAACTCTGTGTGTCTGGCCAGCCTATTCCGAAGTATCTCTGAGGTGTTTCCTCTAGATTCCTGTTTTTACTGAGTAACTACAGTATGCTAGACAACACATTTCACCACTTTTGTAGCTTTTTCTCCTTTCCGTGGTGAGTATTCAGATATCAACAGGGTCTTCATCTTGGTCTCTGTTTTTAACAGCATAATGATTAACAGCACTGACATCAGACTGTCTGGTGTTATCAGACGGCTCATATTATGAACATGAATTTGGACAAGTCACTCAACCTCTTTAAGCCTTAGTTTCCTAACCTGTGAAATGAGAATTATAATAGTTCCAATTTTGTAGCACTGTTGTGGAAGTTAAGTGAGTCAATATGTATAAAATACTGGGTTCCATTTCTGACCCATTGTGTGTACTCTATGGCAATATACTTTTATTATTCTCATTACTGAGGTTACTATTATGACTCAGGGCACAAAACAGTCCTCTTTGGAGTACAGTGTTCTGATTTCTTCTCTGAAATGCTTTCTTTTTTCTTTTCTTTTTTTTTTTGAGTTGGAGTCTCACCCTGTCACCCAGACTGGAGTGCGGTGGCTGTTCCCGGCCACCGCAGCCTGGACCTGCTGGGCTCCGGCGATCCTTCCGCCTCAGCCTTCCAAGTAGCTGGAACTACAGGCGCGTGCTACCACGCCCGGCTAATTTTTTGATTTTTTGTAGAGATGAGGTCTCGCCAAGTTGTCCAGGCGGCTCTTGAACCCGCGGGCTCAGGCAATCCATTCACCTCAGCCTCCCAAGGCGTGGGATTACAGGCTGAGCCACTGAGCCTGGCTGAAATGCTTTCTATGATTGGTTACAAGGGTCTTCTAAGAGATAGGAGACTTAATAGTTCTCAGGTTTGTCTCTGCATAGACCTCCATTTTCCCAAGAAAAGGAGATTAGGGTAGGTTCCATGATCATTAAAAGCAATGGCAGGCATCTTCTAGAGCTGTCTTACCATCAAAGATCCAGCTAATGTTGGGGCCAAAGATCTTAGAGATCATCAAATGAAAAAAAGAGACAGGTTATGATCACATCAGGACTAGTGGCAGCTTAGACTAGAAGTCATTTCTCCAAACTCCCAAGGCAGCCTCCTCCTCCTCCTCCTCCTCCTCCTCCTTCTCCTTCTCCTCCTCCTTCTCCTTCTTCTCTCTCTCTTTTTTTTCCCTTGAGTCAGTCTTACTCTGTCACAGCCACCACAGCCTTGGCCTGCTGGGCTCAGGTGACCCTTTCACTTCAGCCTTCCAAGTAGCTGGAACCAGAAGTCTGTACCATGACACCTGGCTAATTTTTTTATTTATTGTAGAGATGAGTTCTGTTCAAATTGCCCAGGCTGGTCTCAAAACCCTGGGCTTAGGCAAAGTGCTGGGATTACAGGTATGAGCCACCGCACCCAACTCCAATGCAGCATTCTTTCTATCCCACCAGGATTCCTCATGTTGTATATATTTTGTCTCTCTCTCTCTGTCTCTATCTAATCTTCCAACCCAGTCTCACACTTGTTATCTATCTATCTATCTATCTATCTATCTATCTATCTATCAATCATCTATCTACCTATCATCTATCTATCATCACCTAGTCTATCTATCATCTAGTCTGTCTATATCTATCTATCTATCATCTATCTATCCTTCCTTATCACCTAGTCTATCACCCAGTCTGTCTATATCTATCTATCTATCTATCTATCTATCTATCTATCTATCTATCTATCTGTCATATATGTATCTCTAATCCAGCTCATCTACCTGAATCTTTCCCCCTAAGTTGAAGCTTTTTCAGATCCGCAGTTTATGAAGAGTGAAAACCAAGCTGCTTTGGTAGAAGGAGGAAGCGGGGGCAGGCTTTCTGCACACAGGCCTTTCTTTGCCCTCTGCCTCAGCCCTTGAGACCGCCCACATTATTACCTTATCAGTACTTGGGCATCAGTTTATTTGACGTGGTTTCAAGCTCCACTTTTCTAACCAGTTTTTCTGGTATACGGAGTTTTTGAAGCTGTTCTGTCTTAAAAGGGGGCTGTCAACTAATATTCTTCATATGACACATTGTAAAGGGAGAGGTTTTTGGACAGATCACTTTGAACTTTGGTCTTTCCAAGGAACCTGGAAGCCACCCTGACTCTAACACTGGCCAAGGTTCTGTAGGATGGGAAGGACCCTAAAGCAAACAAGCCTACACCCCACTTTCATCAGTCCAAATATTTCTGTCCTCGGCTTGCAGCACACCCAGGATCAAGTTCCAAAAATTCCATTTAATTTTCTTGGCTTCTATATTTACTCACTTATAATTAGGCCAGAAGGGGTCTTGGCACCAAAAACCTGCAAGGAAAAAGCTGTTTACTTAAACTTTGTTGTTCAATTTTGGAGACATTTTAGGTTCAGATAAGGTTGTGGGTGGCCCGTCCATTCTTTCTACATGTTGTTCTAAAATGAATCCAAACACTGCCACCTTCTGAGATTCCCTGGTCACATTGTGGCCGTAACAAGCAGACATTCCTGATTCTAAAGCCAAGTTTTCCTAAGGGTCATCTCTTCTCAGCACTCCTTCTCCCAGCCATGTACTTCTCTTTACCGGCAGGTCAGGGGGAGCAATGTTCGGAGTCTCTTCCTCTGGCCCCTGAGCAGCTGCTTAGAGGCAGCTGGGTATATTCTCCGGCTATTCAATTGAGAAGGTAGGAAGAGTTTTTTGGAAGCATTGCTTTAACTTTCTTCATTCCTGCTTACTTTTAAACCACCAACAACTGCCCCAGTCAATTGAAACTTCTGCTAGAAAGGTTATGATGACAAGTTTATAGGTAGTTCCTTTTGATCTCAGGGAGCCTTTTGTGTGTGTGTAAAAGGTGAAAGGTCAAGTTTAAGAAGTGCTATTATCTTCTCAACTCCACAAAGTCAGGGAACATATCCATCGTGTTTAGTGCTGTATCCGCTAGGCCTGTGATATACCTGATGTATGGTAAGCCCTCAATAAATATTGGTGAAGGAATGAATGAACGCCTGCCTTACTGTAGATCTTTTCCTCCATATCAGAGTAAGAAAGAAAACCAGCCTCTGAGATCCAGGGTATGGACTTCAGTAGACTGTCTGATTGTACCCATGGAGACTAGTCAGTATAACTACCTACTTAGGTTAAGAAGGTCACTTCTGTGGTATGTTTGAAGAGTGTTGGGAGTTCTGAAAGTCCCAAATAATCTCATATTTCAAGGTTTGAGAGTCCAGTGCTTTAGATTAATTTATATTGGTTTTGAGTGTTCAGCAGTAGTTCTCTATGAGAACATCAACGTTCCTGGCAGGACATGACCTTCAGATTTTTTAGTAAGATGGAACACCGAGGTTTGGTGAGCAGAGCATTGTTTCTGGAGTCAGATGGACCTGATTTTTAACCCTGAGTCCATCATTTACCATTTGTGTAACTTAAATAAGTTATTTGACCTCTCAGTGGGTTTACTTTCTATAAAACGGAGATAAGACCTGCCTACCAAATTCATGAACATAAATGACATGTGTTACAATTGTACACTACAATTGAGTATGTAAGTTGTCCAGCTGTGTATTGGCATACAGAAGACACTCAAATAATTTGAGGTCTTTTCCCTGCTCTTATCCTTCCTAAGAGCAAGGTCCTAGGGAAAGAGGCATAAGGGTTTGGAGGTGGGGAGAGGTGATGGTGATGAGAACAGAGGGTCGTGAGAACAAATCTTTTTATAGAATTAAACATTTGTCTAGGATTAGTCCTCTCAACCAATATTGCCTGATTGGATGTAAAACTAGCAAACAGGGAAATATAAAACTTTTGTAGTTATGTTATTTTATTGGAACAACCTAATATGCTTTATACAGTGTCTTTGTGTAGATTTGAGAAGGTGCCTCTATTGAAGGGATAGCCCTCTGGGCATATGCCTTGGCAATCAGACTGTACCTTTGAGCACATTTGGAAAAGAGCCATTTCCTCTGGGCAGATGCAGCCCTGAACCAGGATGCACAGGTTGGCAGGACAAGCACAAGCCAGGTATGAGTCCCCATTTGCTCCCTCAGTCACTTGTCTTTGCATAGTGAACTGCCTGTTCAGGCATGTGAGATTGGCCTGCCAACCACAGAGACAACAATTTGAAGTCAATTTGAGCTGAGTCATTAAATATAGTAGAAATTTGTGGGGGAAAACTCACTATTTAAGTTAGAAGATCTGGTTCAAATGAATTCCACTACTAACTCCTATAGCCTAGAGCAGACTTAGGAGACAGGAAAACACTCCAAACCCTGCTTCTTCATCTGTAAAACAGTGATAGCAATACTGTATTTGTTATTTATGGCTGCATAACAAATTGACCTAAAATTCACCAGCCTAAAAAATAAATAGCATTTATTATCTCATACAGTTTCTGTGTGTTCAGAATACAGAAGCAGATTAGCTAATCTGTTATAGATTAAGATCTCTCATAAGGTCATGGTCAAGATGTTGGTGGTTCAATTAATATAATACAACATATCAGCTGAGTGAAAAACAAAAGCCCATGATCACGTGAATAGACGCAGAAAATGCATATGACAAATCCAGAACACTTTCATGATTTTATGTTTACTCAACAAACTAGACATAGAAGAGAAATTCCTCATCTTGGAAAAGGACAGGATATCTATGGAAAACACACAGATAATGATGCATTAGTGATGAAAGACTGGATGCTTTTCTCTAAATGTCAAAAACAAGAAATGGTTGTTGTTCTTGCCACCTTTATTCAGCATTGTACTAGAGACTCTAGCTGTGACAATTAGGCAACAGATAAAAAGAAATAAAAGCCAGACTGGGAAGGAATAAATAAAACCATTTGTATTCACAGATGATACAATCTTATATACATAAAATCCTAAGGAATCCACCAGAAAACTATTAGAACTAATAAATGAGTTCAACAATGTTGCAGGATACAAGAACATTATACAAAAATCCATTGTATTTCTATACAATTGAGATAAGTCATCTGAAAATCAAATTAAGAAGTCATTTCCCTTTATAATAATATAAAAAAGAGCAAAATATTTAGGAATAAATTTAACAAAAGAAGTATAAAACTTATACTCTGAAAATTACAAAATATTGTTGAAAGAAATTAAACGAGATCTAAATAAATAGATATTATCTCATGTACATGGATCAAAAGGCTAAATATTGTTAAAATGGCAATATTCCACAAACCAATCTATAGGTTCAATGAAATAATTACCAGAATCCCAGCTGGCTTCTTTGTAGAAATAGACAAGCTGACTGAAATTTCTGTGAAATTGCAAGGGATCAGAATAACCAAAACAATCTTGAAAACGAACAAAGTTGGAGAATTTACACTTTCTGGTTTCAAAACTCTGTACAAAGCACCAGCAATCAAGACAGTGTGGTACTGGCATAATGATAATGTATAGATCAATGCGATAGAATTGAGAGTCCAGAAATATACCCATGTGCTTATGGTCAACTGATTTTTAACAAGAGTGCTGGCACCATTCAATGGGGAAGGAAGAGTCTTTTTAACAAATGGTGTAAGCAAATGAATTCTGTATACAAAAGAATGAAGTTGTACCCTTATCTTACACCACATATAGAAATTAATTCAAAATTGATCAAAGACCTAAATGCAAGAGTTAAAACTATAATAGGATTAGAATAAAACATAGGGATAAATCTTTATGATCTTGGATTTAGCAATGTGTTCTTAAATATGACAGCAAAATCACAAGCCACAAAATAAAAAAAAAGATAAATTGGGTTTCATTAAAATAAAAATATTTTGTGTTTCAAAAGATACAATTACAAAAGTAAAAAGAAACAATCCACAAAATGGAATAAAATATTTGCTAATCATATATTTGATAAGAGATTTGTATCTAGAATATATAAAGAACATTGACAATGTAATAATATAAACCAAATAACTCTATTAAAAAATGGGCATAGAATCTGAATAGACATTTCTCCAAAGAAGATATACGGATGGCCAATAACATATGAAAAGATGCTCAATGGCAGTAGCCATCAGAGAATGGAAATCAAAATCACAGTGAGATGCCTCTTTATATCCATTAGGATGGCTAGACTAAAAAAATCAGATAAAAAATATGACTGAGTATGTGGAGAAATTAGAACTCTCATGTATTCCCTTTGAGATACAGTCTGAAATTTCCTCAGATACTTAAACATAGAGTCAGCCATTCTACTTCTAGGTGTATACTCAAGGGAAGTTAAAACATATATTCACACAAAAAGTTGTATATGAATGTTTATTACATCATTTAATAGCCCAAAGCTAGAAATAACCCAAATGCTCATAAACTGATGTATAGATAAATAAAATGTGTATAGAGATAATGGAATATTATCCAGTCATAAAACGAAACGAAGTTATGATACATGCTATAACATGGATAAATTCTGAGAACATTATGCTAACTATAAGTGTGGGGGGTCCTGCCCCTGCTGGGTCTGGGGTTTCCTGAAGAAGAGACGGATAGGTGAATGACGGAACTTACGATGAAATGATATAGTTGGACACCTGCTTCTGGACAGAATGCCAATTTAATGTTAGTTAACACAGAGCTTTTATACCATTCGCAAAGGGGCAAGACAAAGAAAATTCCTTCACGTACATATACTTTAAAAGTTACCACCATCTAGCAGTCTAGAAACGACAAACAAGCCAAGAACACCATCTACTTTTAGTTACTGAGTCTTTATCATAAAGCCAAAAATGATAGTTTTAGTTCAAAATCCCGAATTACAGTCCTTGAAATGTCTCAAGAAAGTTTCCAAGTGCACATTTCTCCATG
>CAUYQG010289276.1:0-28478 GCA_963574415.1 Tarsius wallacei
TTTTTGAGTTGGAGTTTCACTCTGTCACCCAGACTGGAGTGCAGTAGCTGCTCCCAGCCACCGCAGCCTCGACCTGCTGGGCTCCGGCAATCCTTCCACCTCAGCCTTCCAAGTAGCTGGAACTACAGGTGTGCACTACCACGCCCGGCTAATTTTTTTTTTTTTTTAATTTATTGTGGAGACAAGGTCTTGCCTAGTTGCCCGGGCGTGTCTCGAACCCGCGGGCTCAGGCAATACACTCGCCTCAGCCTCCCAAAGTGCTGGGATTACAGACTGAGCCACCAAGCCCGGCCAGAAACTTAACTACTAATAGCCTACTAATAACATAGTTAACACATAAATAGACAAATATATACATTTTTTTTGCATTCCTGGCATACCTTTTTCTTATTTTTTTTTTCAGTATTTCTAGGCTGCACAGTTTGCAGGTTTTTTCAAATTGTTGTAGATTTCCAAAAAAAATTAAATATGTTTGTTGAAAAAGAGTTGCATAAAAGTGAACCTTCACAGTTCAAGCCCATGTTCAAGAGTCAACTGTACATGATTATCTAACCCATTTAAGAGGAGGTTGTATACATCATGTCTGTATTCCTTTGTATTTCAGCATGCTTTTTGTTTTTATAAATGAGTCACTCACTATGTTGCTCAGGCTGGAGTTCAGTGACTGTCCACTACTGATCAGCACAGTTTTGACCTCTGTTTCTGCCCTGAGCTGGTTCACCCCTCAGGCAACCTGGTGGTCCCTGCTTCTAGAAGGTTACCATATTGATACCAGACTTTTAGCACACTACAGCCCATGACTTCTGGACTCAGGCAATTCTCCCACCTTAGGCTTCCTAGTAGGTGGGACTACAGGTGCATGCCACTGCACCTGGTTCAGTGTATATATATATTTTTTTTGAGTTGGAGTCTCACTCCTCAGCCCAGACTGGAGTCTGGTGGCACGCACGCTCACGGCCACTCCAGTGTCGACCTGCTGGGCTCTAGTCATCCTTCCGCCTCAGCCTTCTGAGTAGCTGGAACTACAGATGTGCGCTACCATCCAGCTATTTTTTATTTTATTGTAGAGCCAAGGTCTCGCCAAGTTCCCTGGGCTGGTCTCAAGCCCACAGGATCAGGCAATCCACTTGCCTTGGCCTCCCAAAGTGCTGGAATTACAGCTTGAGCTACCGTGCACAGCCTCAGTATATTTCTTCAGAATAAATCTGTCTTTTTTTTTTTTTTTTTTTTTGAGTTGGAGTCTCACTCTGTCGCCCAGACTGGAGTGCAGTGGCATACTCGCTGCCACTGCAGCCTCGACCTGCTGGGCTCCGGCAATCCTTCCGCCTCAGCCTTCCGAGTAGCCAGAATAATCATAGTACAGTTATTAAACTTAATGATGTTAAGTTTATCTATTCCGCAGTCCACATTCAAATTTTGTCAGTTGTCCCAACAATATTCTTTAAGTGCAATTTAGTTTCTGGTTCGGGATCCAATCCAGGGTCTTGCTGTGTTATAGTAGCTCTTTAGTCTTCTTTAATCTGAAACAGTTTCTTACCCATCCTCTGCATTTCATGACCTCATTCTCTTTCTAATAAGACATAGTTTTTCTTTAAACAAAAATTAATCATGTTTATACTCTACAAACTATTCTAAATCTTGCTTTTGTTTTCCCATTTAACAGTAAATCTTGGCTGTCTTTCCCAGATCTAGCTCAACTAAAAAAAATTTTTTGGGAATAATCATTTCACATAATTTCCCCCCCAAAATTGAAGAATATTAAAAAGGTACATGGTGTAAAGTCTTCTGCAAACCTCCCTCTACCCATTTTTCACTTACTCCCTCCCCCACATGTGAACCCACTGATACTCAGGGTTTATCAAGAAAGATGATTGTTACTTTTCTTTTACGCAAAAGGTAGCATATTATACATGCTATTCTGCATCTTTTTTTGTGTAACTGTTTATCTTAGAGATCTTTTCACAGTACTACCAAGAGAACATCTTTGTTCTTTTATATCGTCTGTAGTCCTTGTTTGACTTTACTGTAATCGATTTAGTCCCCTCCTTAGTGGACATTTAGTTTTGTGCCTTTATATTGAGTGACTGTCTAGTATTCTGGTGCAAACAACAGGATACCCTAGTAATTTAGCCTTACCGTTGGTGGCTCTGAAAGTCTTTTGCTGGAACAGATAATTCTGCAGTGATGGCTTATCTTTTTTCCACTTACCAGAATAACTTGGAGATCTTTTTGTCTTCCCATCCATGGATCTCCTGATTTAGCCACTCTGACCACCCCATTGGAACATATTTTGCACTGCTGGCATGAGCATTTTGCACGTACTGTTTTACATTCGTGTAGGAATATAGTTGTAATATTTCCTCTTGAGAGTCAGCTTCTGAGTCAAAGATGTATTTCTGAATTTGATAGCTGCCACAAAGACTTCACTCCAAAGAGGTTCTAGCATGTGTGACAGTGTTTCCCAAACTCTGTTTAATCAGAGCATTTTGGTGTATGTAGCAGTATGGAGTTTTGGCCTTGACTCTTGCTTTGACCTGATAATCTCTACTTCTAGTTTTAAGATTCCATGTATCATTTCCTTTGTTCAAAAGATGCCACAACTTTTAAAAGGCTCAGGGAAGGGTGTTGGAGGAGATTTGAAAATCAGTGGCCCCAGGGAACCAGAGGTGAAGCCATTTGTGTCAGACCTTGGGTTCTCAGTTAGCAAAACAGCCTTCAAGTGGCAAGAGCAGTATAACCCATTTCAGCAAACCAAGTCTTTGGACCTAGGGATAACACAAGGAGTCCTAAGAGATGGGACTACAAAACTGGCACACTGAATAATGTCATGCTTCAGGCTCAGCCATTCCCACCTACAAGGCCTTGGTTGATACTGTCTTCTCCACCTTTGGATCTTTAGGCACAGAACTGGCACCAGGAGTGTTTTAGCAGGAACAGCACAACTATACTTGCTCTTGGACAGATGACTCTGTCGGTGGTAGATTTATCGGTTGAGGGTGCCAGTTTCTGTGCATTATGGTAAATTACTATAATGGAGCTGGTGGCCATAAGGAAAGCTAACACCCACAGTGTTCATTTCCATGTTACAGCAAAGGTGACCTGGGCCACTTTTGCTCAAGTGAGAAGATGTGACAGGGACAACATGGCAGGGACTGGGGCAGAATTCAGTCCGGTCAGTGTTTGCCTGTCTGCCCTCCATGGTTTTGACCTGTGCTTAGAGATGCATAGACATGAAGGACTGTGATACTGAGCTGTTACCTGTGAGCACTGAGGAGGGTGGTGAGGAAACACCTCAGGACAGGGTGCTTCTACCACTTCTTGAAGGGCAAGTCCCAAGGTGGTCTACCGATTTGAGAAAAAATACCATATTTTTGTAATTTTGCTTTAGTCTGCTATCCGATCCCAAGTTTTGAGCTTCCCTTAATTATAAACTTCTATTCTGCAGCCAAAGTGATCCTTCTGAAACACAGTTTTGAGCAGGCTATTCCCTATTCAAAACAAGTCAAAGACTCTACTCTGCCATCAGCATCAAGTCCAAACTCTTGAGGTGACTTTGCCCTTCACACACTGAGAGGAGTTGTATCTCCTCCTTACCTCTTCATTCCCAGTCCTAGTGTCTAGTTCAGTGCCTGGCATCTTATAATGCTAGCTCATATTCATTGTGTGCTCATTGTGTATTAAGTATAGAAACCCACTTAATCTTTAGAACAACTTTAGGTAGTATAAAACATTATTACCTGGAGTCTCACTCTGTTGCCAGACTGAAGTGCAGTGACATGATCATGGCTATGGCAGCCTCAACCTGCTGGGCTCAGGTGATCCTGCCTCCTCAGCCTTCCAAGTAGCTGGAACTACAGGCATGTACCAATATGTCCAGCCAATTTTTTTTATTTATGGAAGAGACAAGGTCTCGCCATGTTGCCCAGGCTGGTCTTGAACCCCTGGGCCTAGGCAGTCCTCTCACTTCAGCCTCCCAAGTGCTGGGGTTATAAGCAAGAGCCACTGCACCTGGACTACCCCCCTTATTTGATAAGGAAACAAGATAGAATTACTTGCCTAAGACTACAGGTTAGTAAATGGAAGAACTGAAAAAATACACCTTTCAAAATAAGGTCTTAATTACTAAACTTCACCAGCTTAGTAAGTAGTTGTTAATGAATGGATGTGGTCCAGTTATCTACCTGTACCTGAAATTACTTCCCTTCATCCTTTATGCTTCAGCTAGTCTGACTCTATGTCCTCTTATCAGGCTTATATACATGTAACATTTCTCTTTTTTTTTTTTTGAGTTGGAGTCTCACTCTGTCGCCCAGACTGGAGCGCAGTGGCCACTCCTGGCCACTGCAGCCTCGACCTGCTGGGCTCCAGAGATCCTTCCTCCTCAGCCTTCCGAGTAGCCGGAATTACAGGCACGCACTACCATGCCCGGCTGATTTTTTTTTATTTATTGTAGAGATGAGGTCTCGCCAAGTTGCCCAGGTGGGTCTCGAACCCGCGGGCTCAGGCAATCCACTCACCTCAGCCTCCCAAAGCGCGGGATTACAGGCTGTGCCACCGAGCCTGGCAACACTTCGCTTTATGTAGAACACTTTCCTTTCACTCTCAAACTCGTTTCCATTTACTGTTCAGGACTTAGCTTATGAGTCCCCTCTGAGGTTCTCTTACTGAATTATGATAGCGTGTCCTTGTCTGATTCCCCACTGGTGTGAACTCTGTCAGGCTCCAGATCATCACAGACATATGTATCAGGAAGAGTAGGAACTCAGGGAATGTATTGAACAAACAAACAAATGCATTTGTAGAGCTGGACTTAGCATTAAAAGACCTTGCTTGGCTTTCCTTCATCTTCCTCAGACTAGGAGCAAGATTCAAATACTTGAAACTTCTTAAAATTACTTGCTTCATGTCCACCAGCTTTTGGGTCTTGGGTAAGGAAAGTTTTGGGTTGGACATTCCCTGGATGTTCCTGGTGCTGCCCAATATACCTGTGTGTTGAGGAGGGGTGCACTTAAAGTTTGGAAAGCTGGCTGTGTTTCCACTCCCTGCATCTACTCTCTCCCACTTGTGACTCTCAGTGCTTTAAGCTAAGAGCTGGCAATCATATTACTTCGGCTTTTTTTCTTAGGACTTTGAATGTGGAAATGATGTGGAACTTTCCTTTACCAAGAATGGAAAGTGGATGGGCATTGCCTTCCGAATCCAGAAGGAAGCCTTGGGGGGTCAGGCCCTCTACCCTCATGTCCTGGTGAAGAACTGTGCAGTGGAGTTCAACTTTGGGCAGAGGGCGGAGCCCTACTGTTCTGTCCTCCCAGGATTTACCTTCATTCAGCACCTTCCCCTAAGTGAGCGGATCCGGGGCACCGTTGGACCAAAGAGCAAGGCAGAATGTGAGGTAAGTAGGACCAGAAGACTGAATTGGTGACCATCTCTCCAGAGCCACCTTGCTGCCAAGGCAATGGAGAAACATTCAGTAGCTGGGTGTGGTGAAACAAGCACAGACCTGCTGTATGAGTGACCTTGGGGCAAGTGGCCACTTCCTCCCAGCTCCTTAGGGTTGAATTTAGAGTTGAAGAGCTACACTGAGTCTGAGGTGAGGAGAGGTTGGTGTGGTTTAGGCCAAAGCTGAAGGGGCTGAGATAACTTACCTAAATCTTATAAAGATTTCAAAAGGCAGAAGCCACACTGCTTTTTAAGTGAGGCCAGAATATGGGGAAAGGAGCCCTTCTTTTTGCAACAGAAAAGGACACTGGTGAGTGCACTCTGCCACTGAGTATCCTTGAAGGAGACTGAGCGATTCTACCTTCCTACCCAGAGCTATCTAAAACATAAAAGACAAATGGCCTTTGGATAATTTGGGTCCAGAAACTGGAACAATGTTTTTCGTGTGTGTATAAGTCATTTATGTTCATTCTAGAAAATGAAGAAATACAAAGAAAATTAAAATTATCCATAATGTCACCATCCACAAATAAGTTTACTTTCAGAGTTTTGGAGTTTATCCCATTTTTGATGTACTGGGTGCCTGTTTTATGCTCACACACTTCTTTTTTCTTTTTTTTTTCAAGTTGAAGTCTCACTCTGTTGTCCAGGCTGGGTTCAGGCAGTCCTTCTCCTTTAGTCTTCCAAGTAACTGGAATTGCAGGCATGTGCCACTACACCTGGTTAATTTGGGTTTTTTTTTTATGATTTATGTAGAGACAAGGTCTCGCCATGTTGCCCAGGCTGGTATCGAACTCCCAGGCTCAGGCAGTCCTCTCGCCTCAACCTCCTAAAGTGCTGGGATTAAAGGCGTGAGCCACCACACCTGGCTTCACAATTTTAATTGAGGTTTTGTGATACAAGCATTTTCATATTCTGCCCTTTTCATTTAATACTATTTTGTGAACTTTATCCCAGCACATGAAAACTACTTTGCGTTTTAAGATTCCATTGTACAGTTTACTTTGTTCCAAGAGATGCCACAGCTTTAAAAAGAGAATGAATGCTCTCTTTGAACATCTTTTTTGAGTCAGAGTCTTTCTGTTTTACCCAGGCTGGACTGCAGTGGCTTGATCATGGTTACTCCAACCTCGAGCTGTCTCCATCATTCCTCCTCAACCTTCCAAGTAGCTGGAACTATAGGCGTACCACCACACCCAGCCAATCTTCTGATTTATTGTAGAGACAAGGTCTCACCAAGTTGCCCAGACTGGTCTTGAACCCCTGGGCTGCCTGGGCCCAGGCATTCCTCTCGCCTCGGCCTCCCGAAATGCTGGGATTACAGGCATGAGCCACCATTCCCAGCTTGAACATCATTCTAATGTTCTCACAAATTAACTTAGGGTGCATCTAGTGTTTACCAAATTCTAAATGTAGAGGTAATTTATGTCCTTGTGTTCCCATTTCAGACTCCAAGAAAGTTGTACCACTTCTCATACCCACTCCAATGAATGGTCTTTGGAGTCCCAGTGAATGGTCTTTCCTAAGCTTTTTTGGGCGTTGCTTGATCCTGCCCGAACAAAAAACAAATTCTAATGATAACACTTTTTTTTGTTGTTTTTGTTTTTGTTTTGAGTTGGTGTCTCACTCTGTCTCCCAGGCTAGAGTGCAGGGACACACACACGGCCACCCCGGCGTTGACCTGTTGGGCTCTGGTGATCCTTCCGCCTCAGCCTTCCAAGTAGCTGGAACTACAGACGTGCTCTACCACGCCCAGCCAATTTTTGATTTATTGTAGAGACAAGGTCTTGCCGAGTTGCCCAGGCTGGTCTTGAACCCACGGGCTCAGACATCCACTCACTTCAGCCTCCCAAAGTGCTGGGATTATAGGCTGAGCCACTGAGCCAGGCCTTTTTTTTTGTTTGTTTGTTTTTAAAGTAAGGGAGCCGGGTGCGGTGGCTTATGCCTGAAATCTCAGCACTTTGGGAAGCTGAGGCAAGAGGATTGCCTGAGCTCAGGGGTTCGAGACCCACCTGGGCACCTTGGCGAGACCTCGTCTCTACAGTAAATCTAAAAATTAACCAGGCGTGGTAGTGTGCACCTGTAGTTCCAGCTCCTTGGAACGCTGAGGTGGAAGAATCTCTTGAACCCAGCAGGTTGAGGCTGTGGTGGCCATGAGCATGCCACTGCACTCCTGCCTTGCGACAGAGTGAGGCTCCAAATCAAGAAAATACTAATAAAGTAAGGGGAATAGGTAGATCAGGATTCCCAGGCATCCCGCAAAGTAGGTGGGTCACCTTTACCCACTCAAAAATTTGTCTCACATTAGCAGTGATGATTCGGGCGTCATCCCGAATTATTTTCCTTACTCATAAGTTTAAGCCATGAATTTTTTTTTTAATTTAAATTTTATTATTATTTTTACAGGTTGAATTGTTCTTTTTTTTTTTTTGAGTTGGAGTCTCACTCTGTCACCCAGGCTGGAGGGCAGTGACACACTCCCGGCCACCGCAGCCTCGACCTGCTGGGCTCCAGCAATCCTTCCACCTCAGCCTTCCGAGTAGCTGGAACTACAGACGCACGCTACCACGCCCAGCTAATTTTTTTGATTTATTGTAGAGATGAGGGCTCGCCAAGTTGCCCAGGCGGGTCTCGAACCTGTGGGCTCAGGCAGTTCACGCACCTCGGCCTCCCAAAGTGCGGGATTACAGGCTGAGCCACCGAGCCCGGCCTGAATTGTTCTTTTGGATCTGGTTAGAGATGAAGAGGCTATTGTTTGTTTGTTTGTTTATTTATTGAGTCAGAGTCTCACTCTGTCATCCAGGCTGGAGTGTAGTGGCACGCTCCTGGCCACCACAGCCTCAACCTGCTGGACTCAAGTGTTCCATCTGCCTCAGCCTTTCAAGTAGGTGGAACTACAGGCACATGCCACCACGCCTGGTTAATTTTTTTTTTTTTTTTATTGTAGAGACAGGATCTTGCGAAGTTATCTAGGCTGGTCTTGAACCCCTGGGCTTAGGCAGTCCTGTCAGCTGTGCTTCCCAAAGTGTTGGGATTATAGGTGCAAGCCACCACACCCAGCCAGTTATTTTTATTTATTTATTTTTAAGAGTCAGGGTCTGGTGTTGTCCATGCTGGAGTACAGTGGCATGATCATAGCTCATTGCAACCTGGAACTCCTGGACTCGAGCCATTCTTCCACCTCAGCCTTCCAAGTAGCTGGGACTACAGGCATGCACCACCATGCCTGGCTAATTTTTATTTTGTAGACATGGGGATCTTCTTACTGTGTTACCCTGGTTGATCATGAACTCCTGGCCTCAAGTGATCCTCCGACCTCAACCTCCCAAAATGCTGAGATTAAAAGCATAAGCCACCATGCCCAACCGACAGCACTTGATTTAATGCTAACCCCATATCAGGCCCTGTGCTGAGAGTCTCTGTCAAGCCTCATTTCTTTGAATCTCGACAGTAGTGCTGTAAGGTAGATGCTTTCATTTTCCAGAGGCAGTCATAAGGTTCAGAGTCACCCTTGCCGTCACCAACAAGCCAAGATAGTACCACTACACCATGCTGTAACACCCCTCCCTCATCTCATTCTTCTAGATTCTGATGATGGTGGGCCTGCCTGCTGCCGGCAAGACCACGTGGGCTATTAAACATGCAGCCTCCAACCCTTCCAAGAAGTACAACATCCTTGGTACCAATGCCATCATGGATAAGATGCGGGTAAGGACAGCCCCTGGACTCACCTTACCCATTTCTCATCTGCTGAGTGCTGCCCTACAACTAGGACCACTCACCCCTCACCGCCTCCTGCCTGCAGGTGATGGGCCTACGCCGGCAGCGGAACTATGCTGGCCGCTGGGACGTCCTGATCCAGCAGGCCACTCAGTGCCTCAACCGGCTCATCCAGATTGCTGCCCGCAAGAAACGCAATTATATCCTCGATCAGGTACTTACTGATGAGCATCATGTCCTCGAGAAAGGGGAGGGGCCTATTGGGCACCTGAGAATTCCTGTCTGGTTCTTTTCTTTTTTCCCTATAATGCCCTTCAACCGCAGTGCTAGTCGGGGTCAGCCATGCGTGACGACACAGTCCTAGACTTTTACTTTTACCAAAGCTTCCTAAGCCCAGTCCGTGGGTAATCTCTGGGACTGTGATCCAGGCCTACTTGTGTAGGTTCATCAGCAGCCCCAAAGAACATTCTCAGATGAGACCCATTTTGCAAAATGGAAGAGGCATGGAGTTCTGAGCTTGACATGGTGCTGAAATCCCAGCTCTGCTACTTCCTGTGTACTCGTGGGCAGCTGACTTTATCCTCTGAATCTCTTTCTCATGGTCTGTAAAATGGGGGTTATAATAGCATTCACACAACTAACACAGGAACTAGCACTTTAGCAGCTGGTGATTGTTAATTTCTCTGCAGAATATGTATATGCCAGCTTCTCTTAGCAAGTTTTTATGACTGGCAGGTACATATCTATATGTACGTATATTTCACTTAAGGGTGGAGTTTTTAACATCAGAGGATTTAGGAACCTTTGAAATTGAACATAAATACTGAATGCAGGTGACAAAACATAGTGAGAAACCGTCTCTACAAAAAATAAAAAATGTATCCAGACATGGTGTATGCACCGATAGTCCCAGCTACTCAGAAGGCTGAGTGGGAGGATTGCTTGAGCCCAGGAGTTTTAGGCTGCAAAAAACTATGACCATGCCAATGCATTCCAGCCTGGGTAACAGAACGAGACCCCACACAAGCCAAATAGACAGTTTTAATTAGAATAGAAAGATTGTTTGTGGCTTTTAGCATCTTCAAAAGGACGAGTGACCCAAAAATGGTTAAGGATCCCTGTCTCATAGTAATGAGTCCCACATGGTTATTACCTGTGCAGCGTCATACTTGACATTTGCCCTGAAGGCTTTCTCAAGTAGCAAAGGGTGTTTCCTTATTTTCTGTATTTAGGGATCTGTGAATAAGCCTCTGTTCCCCTCAGCCTCTCATTTGTGCTTTCTTAAGAATCTGTGAGTGAGCAAATATGTAAACTGGGTAACACCATGCCCTTGTAGCCATATTGAAGTGCCTTCCATACATGTAGCCTGGGGTATGTGGTTACCATGAATTCACAGGGGTCCTTATGAGAGCAGAGCTTTTGATGGTGGTTGCCTTTTTATTTCTTTTTGTTGTTGTTGTTGTTACTTAATTATTTCTCTGCAATCTAACTAGATGTGGAAGGGAATAAGGAAAATATGGAACCCAGAGAATTATAGCAAGAGCACAAAGATTATAGGGATATTTTGCGCAAATGGGATGGAGGGGGTGCTGTCCAGAACTACAGAAGGAATAGTCTGGTAGTTTAAGATAAAACAAGTCAAATTTATTAGAGTAGTCCACAGTCAGCAGTGGTGATCTTATTGATCTTGCCATTCTTGGACCCAAACCGTTCTATGGCTTGCACAACACTCATACTGTCTTTCTTTCACCTTTTCAAAAACCACATGCTTACCATCCAACCATTCAGTCATAGTAGTGCAGATGAAAACTGGGAACCATTTGTATTGCGTCCAGCATTTGCCATGGACAAGATGCTGGGACCTGTGGGCTTTAAGATAAAGTTCTCGCCATCAAATTTCTCCCCATAGATGGACTTGCTGCAAGTGCCATTATGGTGTGTAAATCACCCCCCTGGCACATAAACCCTGGAATAATTCTGTGAAAGCAAGAACCCTTATAACTGAATCCTTTCTCTCCAGTGCTCCGAGCACAAATGTTTTCTGCTGTCTTTGGAAGTTTTGTCTGCAAACAGCTCGATGGAGACGTGGCTCTAGGGCTTGCCAGCGATGTCAAAGACCATAGTGGGATTGACCATGGCTGATGGGACAAGGCTCCAGGCAGCGGTGTCTGCAAAGCTGCCTTTTTGTTTCTTTTTTTTTTTTTTTCTTTATTCTGACCACTAGACAAGGGGGATAGTGATTGGCTTTGTCATAAGGATGGTTGGCTTGTTAGAAAGGAATCCCAGAGACTAACTTGACTTCACATGGGGTGAAGATCCTACACAAAACAATTGAGCACAGGATGGTCTGAAAGCCATCCATGGCTATTTCCCCAGTTTGGCCCTATCAGTAATGCGTACAACCAGCAACCTTCTTCCCCCTTTGAAGATTTGTTTTGCTTGTTTTTTAGACCCTTAGTCTCACTTTGTCTCATTATCCTTGTCTGGGCATTTTGGAATTTTAGTCTGACTTGGCCCCAGTTGAGCTCATTGTTCTGAAAGGCAGAGCAGTGATACTGTCTTAACACCCAGAGGATTCCTCTTGGATACCTCAGCAAGTATTCTCTGCCTGTCTTTTTCTTGGTTTGCCGGTTAAATCAGCTGTTAAACCCATTTCAAATATGTGGCCCAGTGGAGAATAATTGTAGTCAGGGGTGGATCATTTAATATCTCTGTCCAGGAGGTCTGAGTGGGTTTTCTCTGGAGGTCATGCTTCTAGCAGCTTAACCAGGCACATAACAGCTGAGCACTATAAAGGCTTACTGTCAGATTCTTAGCTGGTGCTGGCTTGTTCAGGGACAGAGCCCAGGCCTGCAACAGGTGTACCTGTGGTCTTCAGGGCTTCTGGCCCTCTGGTGGTGGAGGGGTGTGCAGGTTGAGTCAGGTGATCTAGGCCAGCAGCAAACCCAGACACTGATGATTGGGGAAGAGGGTTCTCTGGTTAACCACAGATTGGAGGACTGACTCAGGGCCTGAACCTGTAGGTTACTCAGGCCTGGCAAGGGAGTCCAATGCTGGTGGTTTGACCTTCTTTGGCCTAAACTTCAAAAGTAGGTTCCAGAAAACTCTGGGTATGAGAGGGATGGGCAAATTGTATGTTTGTGTAGAGAAGGTTCAGAGCAGGCCCCTGGCATATCCTGGCACTTCCCACCCCACCAGCTTTGACAGTGACAGATATGTTGATGATCCATAGCTGTCATCTGGGTGAGATGGAACTTTCTGAGGGGAGGCCAGTACTATAGGCAGAGTCCCTGCCATTCTTGGATCTCAGCCCAGGACCATCTGTTGCCTTCTCTGTTTTTTCCTGAGTGGTCAGACCTCCCTGCATTTGGCTCTGCTAGGCTTCCTGTGTTATGTAGGTTGGCCTCAGAAATGCTCATCTTTCCCTCAAAAGATGTCCACATGAAGTCACATGGGCCTGTGTAAGCCAAAATTCTGCCTTTAACTGGCCATTACCCCCAGCCTCTACTCTGGGATGTATCTTATTGGGCACAAGCTATCAAGTTTATTGTAGCTCAGACCTACATTCCAGGATGACCTGAGCAGCTTCTTCAGATCATGTGGGCATTATAGCTGTGGAACATCAGAGGGATAAAAGATAGGAGGTGCAACAGAGGGAAACTGAGTCCTCATAAAGAGAAGAACTGCAGCACTGCAAAGTCATGCAGTCAATATACTGGTAGAGCACAGCTCTGCTAACTTCTCAGATAGCTACAGACTAGAATGGGTGAGGCCATGGTGGGAATTTTGGGAAGCTTTTAGGAGGTGAGATATCTGGATAAGGGCATAGAGGATGATAAGAAGAGTTGAGATTTTGTCCTAAGGGCAATGAAGAGCCTGGTCATGTTTTCATTAGGGAGGAATATGGTTAAATTTGGTCCACTAGTAAAAAGCTGCAGAGAAGGGGAATAGAAGTCCACATTGCCTTAGGTGGCTCTTTGAGGCCCTCTGATGGAAGTAGGAAGCTTCTGGAATGAGATGCTTTCTGGACTGGTCCCAAAGGACCTTGAGATATGGGGTACAGAGCAGGAACTGACTGACTTTCTGTGGAGCAACAAAAGTGCCCTTCTGGAGGGCCCCTGCAGGGCCATGTTCCCAAACCACCCTCAAAGTTGGGCACTGCAGGCTAGGAATTCCCTCAAGGGTTTTAACAGCCCAGAGCCAGGCCAGACATTGATTGGAGTCAGGGCTGGGTGTGATGACATGACCAGCTTGGTCTCACTATCAGAACATGTGGTTCTAGTCCTGATTTGCATCCTGGTTTGCCGGTGCCATACTTCTGCCGAATACAAACCCAGGGCTAGATTGTCCCAAAGGAAACCACCTCTTATTTGTAAGCATTGGAAAAGGGATGTTTCTTCCCTCCATCTTCCACCATTCCCCAGAGTCTCAAGCCCATTCCATTTTTTACTTTCCCGTCAGTTCTCTTCCCATACACGTGGTTCCTTCCACTGGGGTTCACCTTACTCTGAGCCCAAGGCAGACTCTTTCCTCATCAGGGTGTTTTGTTTGCTCCTCTGGGATCCAACTAGGTTTCTCCTGCTGCCAGTCCAACCCTCTTGAACTGTGACAAGTAAAAGTAGACAGGGAATGGTGAGGCTTTTAGAAAACTCAGGCTGTCAACTGAAGTCATCACCTAAGCCTACTGTGTTCTTTCCACTCTCTCAGACTGTTAAACAGCAAAACTGCCCTATACAGCTTCTCTGAAAAACCCAACTCCCATCCCTTGCCCTTGTTGCAGAGCACTGGGGTGGTCGTGGGGCCAGGGAACACAGGCAATCCAGACTTTCTCTTAGAGTCAACATCTTTAAGCAGGGTGGGTCTGGGAGAAGCAGGAGCTACACAGAGGGAACCCACGCAACTGGAAAAGCTGACCTAGCTGTTGTGTTGGTCTCCTAGCAACAGCCACCAGCAGCCCCCAGTGACCACAGAAGTGCTGGGCTGACTTAGAAGCTGTGACCTCACCGTGTTTGCTGTGGCAACAGCCACCAGTAGCTAATTCCCTTTCCTCCAAGAAAGCCAAGTATTTGCATTTGTGCTGGTGTGGTTTAGGCGCTTTTCTTCCCTTTCCTTCAAGCCAAGGAGTAAGTGGAATGATTCGTTGCCGTAAAAACCATCACTGAGAGGCTTCTCAGCACTTCAGTTCCAAAGTCTGAGAACCCATCCCTCAAAGTCTAGTCACTTCCAAGGATAAAGTCCAGCTATTTATGAGTCCAGTTGGCTCCACCCCCATTCCTCCTGTCCCATGAAGCTGCAGGGACTAGCCTTCTAGCCTTCCTGGCAGTGTTGCTTCTCTTCTCTATTCCCTTATGAGTGTATTAACAGGACAGTTCTGCCACATAGAAAACCTCCATGAAATGAGTCTCCTCCACACACTTGGTGTTCAGAGGAATCAAAATAGGATCACTTAGGGAAAAGAAAACAATGGGATGGGCTATCAGCAGAATGGTCTGGGGTCACCTTCACCCTGTACTTACCTACTCTGGCTTTTGGGTCAGCAGAAAACCTGATTATTTAGCTGGAGGGAGCCAAATTCTGTCCTCCTGTGACCAAATGCCACCTTCTGCCTTGCTTTTAGGAATGGAGTTGAGGAAAAGTAGTAGGGAGAAGGGACTTAACTTCTCCTCTAACATGATGTTCCTTTTTAAACCCTTTGTGGCCCAAGGCCTCTCCATGGGCCAGTGCTCAAGACCCCATTAACAATATGTGTGTACCTGCCACCCGCATAACTGCCCACGTCCTTCATGAAGGCTGAATACTTTCCCTAGGGAACAAGGAAGAGTGTTTTTGCCTGGCATGTGCATCAGGGCTAGGGGATCTGGTGAGAGAATAATCACACCCACAGCCCAATTCCCCCAGCAGGTCTGTGCTGGGGTTCCTGGCCCTTGACTGATCTGATCCACACCTAGCTTCTTGTTCCTTATGTGTTAGAAGAGGATCTCTTGTACCTTGTCTTTTCCTCAAGAGTTAATTTTCCGTGGTGCTTTCCATTGGGAGGCCTCTCCAAAGACTATCAGTCCTGTTGACCATATTTTCAGATCCACCCTGTGGGTTGATTTCTTTGCCTGCCCACCTCCCTGTCACTTGCCAGAGATTTCACATCTGCAAATCCTCACCAGAGCCAGAAAGAGGGTGATATGGTCTCTGTCTTTCAGATAAAGAAATTTGAGACTCAGACTAATTAGATGATTTGTCTACAGTCTTACAGATAGTAAAGGACACAGCTGGGATTTCAGCCCCAATGCTGCTTCCCCAAAGTCTGTGTTCTTTTGTACGCTGTCTCGCTGTCCTTGCCTTTCTCCTGGAAAATAACTGCAGCCGAATCTTTTCTTTAGTCTGGGTTGTTGCAAGTCAATATTACAGTATAAATATCCATAGCACCTCACCCAGTGATGACCTATCATTGGTATCTCACATGTGTTGAATGTTGGCTGTGAGCCACAGCCTGAGCTGAGACAAGGGCTTTTACTCACATAAACTCATTTAGTATTCACAGCAACCATAAGACATTCATACTGTTGTCTTCTTTAAAGGCCTGAGACTCAGTAAATAAGCAGTAAGTTGATTTTACAGAAGAGCTGTCTGAGGCTCTTTGGAGAAGCTGCTCACCCAGGACCACACAAGTGTGACAAGGCTAGTCAGGTTACAGCCAAGGTTTTTTGAGCCATCCCAGCACACTGCCTGCCTCTCGTCAAGGCATCTCCTGCCCTGGAGGCCACCCATGTCCCCTCATTTGAGTAGTTCCTTACACTTTGTCAGTTGCTTTCTGGTCATCTTCATACTCCGTTCTCACCAACCCTGGGAGACAGGCTTTTTAGCCCCATTTTACAGATGAAGCAACTGTAAGGACTGACCAGAGTGAATTAGTAGTCATACCAGGACTCAGCCCTAAGTTCTTTCTAGCCTACCAGACTGCATCTTCTGAATACAACATTTTGGGGGTCCATTTGTACTTGCCCCTTTTCCTACTATTTTTCCCCTCTGCAGCTTCTCACTTAGGTTCCTGTCAGAGTTACTATAAAGTTGTTTAAGCAGGCACCTGTTTAGGAGACTGAAGCAGTTTAGGAGACTGAAGCAGGAGGACTGCTTGAGCCCAGGGGTTTGAGACCAACCTGGGCAACGTAGTGAGACCCCATCTCTACCCAAAAAATGTAGGCAGTCAGGTAGTATGTGCCTATAGTCCCAGCTACTTGGTCGGGTGGCTGAGGTAGGAGGAGTGCTGGACCCCAGGAGTCTCAGGTTACAGCAAGCTATGATTGCACAACTGCATTCCAGCTTAGACAGAATGAGACCTTGCCTTTAAAAAAAAAAGTTGTTTAAATGCAGGTCAAAATTCATTACTCTATTTCTGAGTTTCTGGGTTTGGATAAGGAGGATACCTGTTTAGGTGCCTGGGTGCCATTTTCCAAGCTTCAGGCTAAGGAAGTCTCAAGTGAAGTTTGGTCCGCTTGCTTTTTATGTAGCGTCTAGGTGATTCAAATGTACAGGCTGAGTCCAACAGATGTGGGCCCCATTCCCAAAGGGCCTGGCATGTAAGCAGTATTCAGTAAAGCCGATATTGTTACTGCTGTCAACCACATGTGTTGTTAGAGCAGGGGTCCCCAACCCCCGGGCCACAGACTGGTACCAGCCTGTGGCCTGTTAGGAACTGGGCCACATTGCAGGTGAGTGACAGGCGAGCTAGTGAAGCTTCATTTGTGTTTACAGCCACTTCTCCATTGCTCACATTATGCCTGAGCTCCGCTTTCTGTCAGATCAGCGGCGGCATGAGATTCTTACAGGAACGTGAGCCCTATTGTGAACTTTGCATGTGAGGGATCTAGGTTGCATACTTCTTAGGAGAATTTAATGACCTGGATGATGTGAGGCGGAGCTGAGGCGTGATGCTAGCGCTGGGGAGTAACTGCAAATACAGATTAACATTAGCAGTGGAGGTTTGACTGCACAGTGACCATAATAAATCAGTTGCTTACAGATGCATATCAAAACCTGATCAGTGAGTGACAAGTGCAGTTGTACAGCTGCATCTGGTGGCAGGCTTTAAGTCAGAATCCAACAGTTATTTTAGTCCACATGTGGCCAACCTATTATTTTATTTACCACTGACGTCTGCACCTCTTTTATTTTATGGTGAGTTGTATAATTGTAATTATTTCATTATATATCACAATGTAATAATAGAAATAAAGTGCACAATAAATGTTATGCTCTTGAATAATCCTGAAACTCTCCATCCTCCCTGCCCCACTGTCTGGAAAAATTGTCTTCCACAAAACTGGTCCCTGGTGCCAAAAAGGTTGGGGACTGCCAGCTTATATCAGCCCAGGACACTACCTGCTGTCACACAGAAGAAGGGAAAAAAACTGCACTTGTGAAAACACAGACTATTGACTACTCCAACTTGCTGGGTAAAAGTATGTGGGTGAGGCTGATGTTTCAGAGAAGGACTAAGGGAATAAAAGAACCTCGGTGTTGATGAAACAATCTACAAAATTGTCCAAAGGAACTGATTAATCAGTGCATATTCATTCTAGAGATGTTCTACAGCCATTTAAAAAGAACACTGCATAGAAAAATTTTAGAGAAATGTTACATGAAGAAGAGCTTCAGGAGAATGTGCATAGTTCAATTCTATTTGTGTTTAAAATCACATAGCTATTTATAGACGTGTACTTATTGGTTATCTCTGGGAGGTATGGCTGGCACTAGGAGGATGTAAGGATTCTTACTCTAAACTCTATACTTTATACCATGAATATTTTTCCAAGTGTATGCATTACTTTTAGAATAAGGAAAAGAAGTTGTAAGGCACAATGCCAAGAACAAATAGGAGTAAAAAGCAAAGCTCCCACCATTTCAAATCCTTTGCCCTATGCCTGTCTGCAGCCACTTTCCCAAGTCAATTCATGAGCCAAGGGTGGACTCAGGAATCCTCAAAATGAAGAAGAGCCACTTCCTGAGTTTCTCTGCTTAGAAGGAGCACTAGTATCATTTTCTCAGTCCTGGCCTACATAATACCTCTCAGAGGAAAAAAAGACAACTCTTAATGTACCATCTCTTGCCTCTTCTGTTACCTACCCTTAGACAAATGTTTATGGGTCAGCCCAGAGACGAAAAATGAGACCATTTGAAGGCTTCCAGCGCAAAGCTATTGTAATTTGTCCCACTGATGAGGACCTGAAAGACCGAACAATAAAGCGAACTGACGAGGAAGGGAAGGATGTCCCAGATCATGCGGTCTTAGAAATGAAAGGTAGGAAATGAGTGGTTCCCAGAGGAACGTTACAAGGGTCCTTAAGAGAAAAAGCTCTTTGCTTAGTTCGTCCTTACCTGGCTTCCTAATTAATTCCTTTTTTGATCTTGGCTCTCTCTTTCTTTGCTTTTGCTTTGTCCCTTTCCTATCTACTACAGCTGTGAATGGAAAAGCTACCTGTCTGTCTCTTGTGTCGGGGTTTTCAGACTGGATGGGGCTGGGACAGCATGAGGGAAGTGATGTGTGGGAGCAAAAGCTGAAAGGCTTATACACTCGCCCTGTCTTTGGCTCCCAGTAGGTGGGCTGACTATAGGCAAGCCTCAGTTTGCTCCTCTGTAGAAATTCCACCTCTGAGACCCTTTCCCTGGGGTAAGGCTGGAGGAAGCTAGATACTTTGGCGAAGTGGGGCATAGCCACCTCTTCAGGAAAGGGAGGAAAGGGATTTTGTTAGTTGTCAGGGCAAGGGGTTGGGATCGGTCTGCCTTTTCTTGTTCACTACTCATTTTCTCCACCCTCTCTGTTCTGGGTAGAGGGCACCAGAACTCAGAAAGTACTGATCTCTCCTTGCTTCCTCTGGGGCGCTCCTTTCCTCCTAGCCAACTTCACATTGCCAGATGTTGGGGACTTCCTGGATGAGGTTCTGTTTATTGAGCTGCAGCGGGATGAAGCAGACAAGCTGGTGAGGCAATACAACGAGGAAGGCCGCAAGGCTGGACCACCCCCTGAAAAGCGCTTTGATAACCGAGGTGGTGGTGGCGGCTTCCGGGGCCGCGGGGGTGGTGGCGGCTTCCAGCGCTATGACAACCGAGGTCCTCCCGGAGGCAATCGAGGAGGCTTCCAGAACCGAGGGGGAGGCAGCGGTGGAGGAGGCAACTATCGAGGAGGTGAGAGAGCTCTCCACTTGTTGTTCCCAGGTTGGGGTAGGGCTTTTTGTTGTTAATTCAGTCTACAACTGAAGTTTACTGAGCACTTGCTGTGAGTTGAACTCTGGTAGAGAACCAAAACAAGATTCTAGGACTTCACAGAAACCCTCTTCCACTGTTCCTCTCCCCCCAGGCATTGATTATGAAGTCCTTTGCCCATCTGCATATCCCAGTGTTCTTTCTGTCACGTTGTTGTCATTTTCGTGAGTCTGACCATGAGCTCCTTGGGAGTAGGGGCCAAATCAAGCTTACTGCCACTCCTGGATCCTAGCTTGGAACTGCCATGGACAGGGCAAATGTTAGGACTGTATTTTGGGTTTGGGTTTTAAGACAAATGTGGAGAAGCAGGCTTAGATAGAGGGTTTGCCCAAGACCACCCAGCTAAATCCAGAGTTGAGAGTCAAGTTATCCAAAACCCAAGTTCCTAGTCACCAAGTGCTGCTGTCTCTAAAGTAAAGTGTTCATAATTTAACAAACATGGCCTGAGCCCTACTGTGTTTCAGTCTTGTCCTGGATAGTTCTGGGGACACAGCCATGACCTAGATAGCTGAATGGGAATGCCCAGAGTTGCTGTGACTTCAGTTGACCCCAGTCCAGCCTATACGGAGACAGCAGGGCTCAGGAAAGGCCTTTTGAAGTACTGATATCTAAGCTAAGGTCCACAAGCCCAGTAGGAGTTGCCAGGGAATAGGGCTTCAGGCCCAGGAAACAGCTGCACAAAGGCTCAGGAGAGGTCTCAAGAAGACTAGTTGTGATTTCATGGCTGTCTCCAGTGCTTAGCATCCTCTTCCTAAACGTCTCTCCCTTGTGCAACAACTATAGCAATACTGGGACACAATAGAAACCCAAGACCACCTGGTCCCTACTTTACTGGTTTCACAGTCCAGTGGATCAGACACAGCTGTCACCATGCAGTGAGGACCTAGTGCTGTCAGGACTGGGACAGAGGAGTGTGCCCAGGGACCTGGGGGATTCCAGAGTGTGCTTTATTCTCTTTGAGTTCCTACTCTGTGCCTGGCCATGGTAGGGCACAGCAGTTGCCAAGGCAGCCCAGTTCCTGAGGGTTCCAAGTTGAAAACGATGGGGCCTCTCATCTGGATCTCTGTGGTGCAGGTTTCAACCGCAGCGGAGGTGGTGGTTACAGTCAGAACCGCTGGGGTAACAATAGCCGGGATAACAACAACTCCAACAACCGAGGCAGCTACAACCGGGCTCCCCAGCAACAGCCACCACCACAGCAGCCTCCGCCACCACAACCACCACCCCAGCAGCCACCGCCACCCCCCAGCTATAGCCCTGCTCGGAACCCACCAGGGGCCAGCAGCTATAACAAGAACAGCAACATCCCTGGCTCGAGCGCCAATACCAGCACCCCCACTGTCAGCAGCTACAGCCCTCCACAGGTAAGAGAAAGAATGTGTGTTTGCATGTAAGTACACACAGATGCTGTTGAGCCTGCAGGTAAGAGGAGGCAGATCTTGGGAAATCAACACATGCTCTAGCCACTGGGCTTCAGTCTTGACTTCTTTTCTCTCTGGCAGTGCTTTTGACTGGGATAAACCCTAGACATTCCCAGATCTCCAAACCCAGGAGTAAATTGAGACCTTCCCAGAACCTACTACTTCTCCCACTGCCATCATCCTTGATCCCTCTAGCGAGTATACATCTCTTGGCTGTGTCACTAACTTCACTGAATTCCCAGGAAAGTACATGACTGGAGTTACCCCCTGCCCAGCCTGGAAGACGCTGACCTCTTTGACTTCAGGGTATAGAGACCAGAGCCCTGAGGTTGGTGAGCACTTGCCCTCTGCATGGAGAGCTTTATTCCTGAGCAGCTCTGGGCTCAGTTCCAGTTCTTGAAAAGTCTGCTGTGGCTCTGGTATGCATGGGCTCCTGTTAACCAGAGAGGTCTTCGTTTATTGCTCATCCATTTCCTGAGGACTTTCCACGTGCCAGATTTGGAAGCAGATGCCAGGAGACAATTGAGTGGTTCCCAATTTCAGTCTAACCAGAATATTTCCTAGAACAGGAGTTGGGCAGGCACAAAATCAAACCCCTGGCCCCACTACAGCTTGGTTTTGTAACCTTGGGCAAGTAGCTTAACCTCTCTGGGCCTCGTTTTCTCCATAAAGGTGTTGGTAGAGCTCACTTCTAAGGTTTGTCATGCACTGAAGCTTTGTGATTAAGGCTCTAAGACTAGGCAGATCTAGGGACAAGTTCTTTTTAACTGTGTGGCCTTGGCCCAGTAACTTTACATTCTTGAACCTCAGCTTCCTTCTCTGTAAAATGGGGCCAATGGAACCTACCTTCTTAGTATGGAAATGAAATGAGTTAATGATACAGTCTGTACTCAGGAGACACTTTGTGAATTACCAGTACTGGTTTTCTCAGCTGATTTTTCCAGTAACGACTACCACCATTTATTGTGTCCAGTGGTCTGTACCCATACCTTTTTTAAATACACAGGTCAATCCGAAGGAGTAGTTAGCTCTGTTGTGATTCTCCTTTTACAGAAAACTGGGATTTCAAGAGATGCTGTGTACCTTTCTCCCTCATAGTTTCAGAGCTGGGATTAGAGTCCAGAACTCAACCCTAGGACCTGCCCTTCATCCTACCCTGTCCTGCCATGTCATTGAGCTAACCCACCTTCTTCTCAGCCCTCAAACTGTGTCCACCAGGGAAGGGCCCCTGGGAACCATCTATTTAAAAAGGCCCTTTCTCAATCCCAACCTTGAGCTGGCTACTTCATAGCACTTTGGTTTTTTTTTGCTTCACTTTCCAGCCGAGTTACAGCCAGCCACCCTACAACCAGGGAGGTTACAGCCAGGCCTACACAGCCCCACCGCCTCCACCTCCGCCACCACCTGCCTACAACTATGGGAGCTACGGCGGCTACAACCCGGCCCCTTATACCCCACCACCACCTCCCACTGCACAGACCTACCCTCAGCCCAGCTATAACCAGTATCAGCAGGTAGGTGCCAAACTGGGAGCCAGTGGGGTGGAGAGGCCTCCAGGGTCCCCTCCTGGGTTACCAAAACAGCGGGAAGCCTGCTGGCCTCAGGCTGGTATTCATCTGGTACAGCCATTCCATTTGGTAAACATTGCTGCACTGGGTGCTAAATAACTGGTATGCTAGCCCCTCTCCACAGTGCAGCAAACAAAGGAAGGTCTGGCACAGCGGGGGCCTCCAAGTTCTGCTTCAGCACCATGGCCAGGGGGCTCCAGATCCTTGGCCACCATATCTGTTATTAAATATTTTGGATGTCATATATAGCTATACCTGAAAGGGCATTGGGTTGACGAGCCAGGAGACCTGGGCTTCAGTCCCTAACTGCCTACCTGTGTGGCATCAGGTCAGTCACTTGTCTCCTAGGGTGCCTTGATTTCTCTGCAAGGGGACTCGTGTCTACTGTTGTCACTGCACCTGTCTCTGTCCTAGGTGAGGGTGGGGCCAGGGGAGGAGCCGATATGGAATGGATGCAGGATAACTTAGTGCTCTTGGTTTCTTTCCCCAGTATGCCCAGCAGTGGAACCAGTACTATCAGAACCAGGGCCAGTGGCCACCATACTACGGGAACTACGACTACGGGAGCTACTCCGGGAACACACAGGGCGGCACAAGCACACAGTAGCCAGTGTGTCCCAGAGGCTCCCAGAGGCCCCTGCCGGCTTCCTCCACCAGCGCCTGCCTTGGCCCCTCCTCCACCCAACCAGGTCCCGTGGTGCTGGGGATGGGGTCATCCCAGGGCTGCCTCCCTCCAGCCCACTGCCTCCCCTCTGAGGGGCTTTTTTCCCCCACACAGGGCCAGGCATTTTTCTCTGGATTCAAACAGGCAACAATGACCTTTTATTTTCTGTTTGTCCCCCTGTCTCCCAACCTCCCACCTCCTGTTCTTCCTTTCTCCCTTTTTGACTCAATAATCCCTCCTCTCCCTTGGTCATGCAGTGAGGCTGCAGTGACTGAAGGAAGAACTCCTTCCTATTCACTCGTTCCAATTCTGCTCCAGCCCCCTCAGCTTCCCAGACCTTCATGCAGTTGGTTGTAAATTCTTCCAGGAGCTGTTTTACTGTCTACTTTTCAGGATTAAAAAAAAAAAGAAAAATCAAAAACTTAAAAAAAAAAGTTTAAAAAACAAAATGTGGAGGGAGGAAGCAGTGACTTTTTTTGGTAATTATGCTTTTTTTTAATTTTTAGAATTTGTCTGTTTTTACCGTGGGTCGGGTGTCTATATTTCATCAAGATAACCTTTTTTTTTTTTTTTTTTTGCTGAGTTCAGGTGACAGAGGAAGAGCCACACCCTTGAAACAAAACAAAACACACAAAACAAAACCACAGAATCATCTTTAACCTAACTTTTTATACAGTGTCTCAGTTCCCCTTAACTTTGCACACAAGCTTCTGTGTTCAGTTGAATTGTAACTGCTTTTTGTATTTGGAGAGAGTGTGACTATTGAACTTGAAACCTTTTATTCTGGGCCTCTTGGTAGTTTCTGGTGGGATTAAGTGGGTAAGAGGGAAGAAGGGGAGGTGGTGGTGGGGGGCTCCTTCCCTTCAGAACATGAAGTTTTTCCCACTGCCTCCTCTCCAGTGGTCTCCCAGGGACCAGACCTAAAAGTTTTTCCCACGGTGATCCTCTGATTATTTTTACTTCCCCTTGACCCATATGTTTTAACAGGATTTTAACAAACTGCACTTATTAAGAAATATGTTTGCCCTGTTTTGTTTTGTTTCATTTTGTTTTCTTTCAATAAATGACATGGCACCTCTTAGGAAGGAAGCAGGGTCAAAACCCTGAAGTGTTACTGCAATTGGCCTTTAATTGGGATGGGGGCCCTTTTCAAGGAGAAATTATTTCCTCATGTATTAAACACAGGAATTTGTGTGCCTGGCCCCAATTTTGGTGCTAAAAATGTGCCCTTAAACAAGGGCCCCTGGTTTAAAATCTACTAGTTCATTTTTAAAATGGCTCTCTGGTTCTCCTCACTGTCAATCCCTCTGGGAATTTTTGAGTGGAAGGTATGAAACAGGTCCCTAGCAGAAAGACCAGGGGACTGATGGGGTAGAGGGACCAGGGCTGGCTTGTTTGGGATTATCACTAGGTATTGACTGACCGCCTCAGGCCTAGCCTGTGTGTTGCGCTTAGGGGACACTTCCTGCCTGCTCACCTGCGGTCCAGGCTAACCGGTTCTGGAAGCTTTGTTTTTTCAGCCAGTGTGTGTAGGGCACCTGTTCTGTTCTACTGTCTCAGGCACAGCGTGGCCAAGGCAGTCCAGTTCTTACAGAGCTCCCACTCCAGAGAAACACACACCTGTCCTCAGTGCCGGCACCAAGTAGAGTCCGCTGTAAGAGTCTGGGGCGGTGTGAGGGGAGGGCTTGCTGGAGAGGGGGAAAACTAAAAGCTGACAGGAGGGAGCCGGGGTAAAAGACTTAGGTTGCATCCTCACACCCAACGCCCTTTCTTAGCAACTGCAGTGGTTTTTTTCCCTCAGTACGTTCCTGGCACCTTGTGAAGGGTTGGGCCACAGCAGAGGCCGGTTTAGCCCCAGGCTCTTCACGGAGCTCAGAACCTATGAAGGAAACGTGAACTACAGAAACGAAGGCGGCCAACTAGTCTTGAAATCTGGGGTGGGGGATCAGAACATGTGAAGGGCCTAGGTTGGTGGCAAAAAGGGACCACAGAGTTTCCCTCTCCCTGCTCCAAAAAGGGGCAGGGAGGGCCTCGGGCCATAGGCTGGCAAGTCCCGTTCCCGCAGGTCCATGTGATGGGGGACAGCGCCCTCTGCTGGCCTCTCCTGGCAATGCCTGGGTACAGCCTCCACCTATGTATGGTGTGGAGACCTTGACTTTCTTCCACGTCTCCAGAGATCATGGGAATGGGAATGAGGAAGTCCTTCCTCTGCTCTCAGCCACAACCTCCGTATTGTTACACCAGATTCCTCGCAGATCTCTCCAGTTCCTCACCTTGATCTTGCCCACTCCCTGCAAGATAAAGGAGGTCAAGCTACTTAATATGGCTTATGAGGCCCTGCGTGGCCCAGCACCTGGTAACCTCACTCCATGTCTTTCTGATCCTCCTTTGAACATCACATCAGCGGTTCTTTTGTTGTAGGGGGTCACATCTTATATCTTTCTATTTTTTGAGTCAAGTTCTCACTCGCCCAAATGAGTACAGTGGCACAATCGTGGCTTACCACAGCTTTTTTTTTTTCTTTTGTGTCGGAGTTTCACTGTCACCCAGGCTGGAGTGCAGTGACATGATCAAAGCCACCACAGCCTCTACCTGCTGGGTTCAGGCGATCCTTCCGCCTCAGCCTTCCAAGTAGCTGGAACCACAGGTGTGTGCCACCATGCCTGGCTAATTTTCTGATTTGTTGTAGAGACGTGGTCTCGCCAAGTTGTCCAGGCTGGTCTTGAACCCCTGGGCTCAGGTGGTCTTCTTGCCTCTGCCTCCCAAAGCGCTCAGATTACAAGCATGAACCATCACACCCAGCTAGTTTTTGTAACTTTTTTTTGTAGAGATGAGGTCACACTACATTGCCCAGACTGGTTACAGACTCCTGGGCTTAAGCAGTCCTGCTTAGGCTTTGCAAAGTGCTGGGGTTACAGGTGTGAGTCACTGCGCCTGGCAGCAAGTCTTACAAATGCCATGAACCTCTGCCTTGGACATGTGTATGTGAATTTTTTTTTTTTTTTTTTTTTTTGAGTTGGATTATCACTCCATCACCCAGGCTGGAGTGCAGTGGCACGCATGCTCACAGCCACCCCAACGTCAACCTCCTGGGCTCTGGCGATCCTTCCGCCTCAGCCTTCCAAGTAGCCGGAACTATAGGCGTGCGCTTATTTTATTTACTGTAGAGACGAGGTCTCACCAAGTTGCCCGGGCTGGTCTCGAACCCATGGGCTCAGACGGTCCACTCGCCTCAGCCTGCCAAAGTGCTGGTATTACAGGCTGAGTTACCAAGCCTGGCTGTGAAATTTAGCATCGATTCATGAGGTTCTCAAGCCCTCCACAGCCCAATCATGGCCTTCAAGTTAGCACTTTCCTGGGCTGTGAGCATACTGAAGTCCTTGCAGCAAACCAAAACTATTCATACCTGAGACCCTTCCCTACCCCTCTTCTCTTACCCCAACTCCTTGCGAGTCCCCTCCCAGAGAGAAGCCTTCCCTGACCCTCCAGCCTAGGATGGACAGCTCCCTCAGCCCCCTGGGTCCATCGGAGCCCTGGCCACTCAGGCTGGTCACTGGTGATACGCCTGTCTACTCTAGGCAAAAAACATTTAAATATGAGTCTACCCATCCTCCGGGGTAAATTAGAGACGCAGTTACCTTCTTTCACATCCAGAGTCCCTCCAGGCCCTGGGAACAAAGTGGCAAGTTCTCTGGTCTCACCACCCATCTCATGCCAGCTAGGGACTGGGTACGATAGCAGGAATTAAGAATCAAAGCTTAGTAAAGATTCTTGAAGTAGTGAAGAAATAAAGGGGACAGACTGCTGTCCAATCCAGAGCACAAAATATGACAGCTCCAGGTCCTAGAGGGTGATGGTCAACCAACCATCCCCAAATTCAGCACGTTGGCAGCTGGAGTCACAGCAGTAAACAAAATAACAATGAATGGTTCAGGTTTCTCCCGCCTTTCCAAATTTTCAGTTAGCACAGACTAAAGGGCCTCACGTCGATGTCCCTTTCTTGGCTACGGAGAGCGGGGGTCCGAGGAGACACGCATGCGCATAGGTAGGTCCGACTTTGGCCCGGAACTTTGGTATCTGGGCACTGTGATGCGCACGGACCCGGGAACATTTTCAGCCGGAAGTGACTCTTGAGTGCTTAGGGCCCAGGTTGATGTGCGGAGCCCCCCACGGCGGTTAACAAGTCGGAGAAAATCAGGATGGAGGCCGTGGCGACCGCGGCGGGGGCAAAGGAACCCGATAAGGGTGAGGTCCTGGCCACGCGAAGGCGTTGGGAGGGTGCGGCTGTGGTGCCACTAGGAAATGGTTCCTCCAGGAATGCGAAGGAGGACTCTTTATAGGGGGACACTTGCCCTCGCCTTACCTGTCCTCTTCACCACTTTGTCCAGATTATCCCCTTTCTCGTTGCAGGCTCCCTTCTCTCCATTCCTTCCCCCGAAATTAACGTCTAACCAAGGGGCAGACCAACCCTTTCCGGTCGAGCTAACACAAACCTCTCCTCTGCCCCGGGGCTAATTCTCCGTCTGTCTCAAGCCAACCCTTCTCAGGGTTTGTATGTATGTGTGTATGTCGGAGTCTCACTCTGTCGCCCAGGCTGGAGGGCAGCGGCACGCTCACAGCCACCGCAGCCTCGACCTGCTGGGCTCCGGCGATCCTTCCGCCTCAGCCTTCCAAGTAGCTGGAACTACAGGTGCACACCACCACACCCGGCTAGTTTTTGTGATTTATTGTAGAGACGAGGTCTCACCAAGTTGCCCAGGCTGGTCACGAACCCCTGGGCTCAGGCAAACCTCTCGCCATGGCCTCCCAAAATGCTGGGATTACAGGTCCGAACCACCGCACCTGGCTTCTCAGGTTACCTCCTTCCCTAAACCACACTGAGCCTTCCCTGGCCCAGGCTAACCCCCCTACCGCTGCAGGCTAAACTTCCGCCTGTCTCTTGCATACTGTTTATCCCAGACTAATGGCTCACCCATTTCATTCTAACTCCCCTTCCCCCAAAGTCCGTAATTCAGGCTGCCCCCTTAGAGTCCTTACTCCATTTCTGTGCCTTCCCCGCACCCTTACTTTCTTTCTTTTTTTTTTCTGGTAAAATCTTTTTAAAAATTATTATTTATTTTAAAGATGTGGGGTACAATTAAGGGTTAGGTATATAAACACCAATCATGCGGGTACCCTTGTGAATGAGGTATGCCCCTCCCTTCCCTAGCAGTTTCCCTCAACTGCCAGTCCCACTCCTCCTCCTCTGACAGTTTTCCAGTACGGCCAGTCGCTTTCTTATAACACTATAATTGTTCAAGGTCTCCTTATGAGTGAGAACATATGGAACTCAGATCTTTGTTTCTGTGATAAAGCACTGAGTATGATCGACTCCAAATCCATCCAAGTTGCTGCAAAGTCCATATATTTGTC
>CAUYQG010289285.1:0-29575 GCA_963574415.1 Tarsius wallacei
AACACAGAAAAAAAAAAAGAATGGTAATGTCCATCACAAAAATACAGGCAAACACAGAGTTAACAGAGCATGGAGAGCACCCACAAAAATAAAAACACACACACATACAAATACAAAAATTGAAAGGAAACAAAGCAACCCCCTCAGAGTCCTATGACAACGACAAACACTGACATTTCAATAATCAACTTGAACGTGAATGGACTAAACATGCCACTGCAGAGACACAGAGTGGCAAACTGAATAAAAAAGCATGATCCAACAATCTGCTGCCTCAAGGAAACTCATCTCACTGTAAAAGACACCCACAGACTCAAAGTAGGAGGCTGGACAATGAGCTTTCAGGGGAATGGAAAACAGAAGAAGGAAGAAATAGCTACTCTGATATAAGACAAAGCTGTCTTCAAGCCATCGAAAGTTCAAAAGGACACAGAAAGACACTACATAATGATAAAAGGCTCAAACCACCAGCAAGAAATAGCCGTCCTAAACATATATGCACCCAACACAGGAACACCAGGTTTTATAAAACAACTACTAAGTAAACTAAGAGAGGACATTGACTCTCACACAATCATAGTTGGAGACCTAAATACCCCACTAAAAATTTTAGATAGATCGAGGCAGAAAACCAGTAAGGAGATCCAGAACCTGATTTGATGCTTGATCATTTCATCCAACAAATACAGAGTACTCATCAACATTGAAACATACTACAAAATTGATCACATTCTCAGACATGAATCAAGCATGAACAAATTTCAAAAAAACTGAATTAATACTATGCCATCTTCTCAGAACACAGTGGAATAAAAATAAATATCAGCACCAATAAGGCACCCCCAAAACACTCAGAGATATGGACCCTAACAACATGCTGCTGAATGACTTCTGGGTCAACACAGAAATCAAGACAGAAATAAAAAGATTCCTGAAAACAAACGAAAACAAAGACACAACTTATCAGAATCTCTGGGTTGCAATGAAAGCAGTGTTAAGAGGAAAATTCATAGTATTGCACATACATATCAAAAAAACAGAAAGATCACAAGTAAATGGCCTAACATCACACCTAAAAGCTGGGATGGCGAGATCCCAAAATCCTAGCTTCAGCAGAACAATTCAGATCACCAAGATAAAATCACAATTGCAGGACATAGAAGACAAAAATATCATATAAAGGATCAACAAGACAAAAAGCTCTTTTCTTTGAAAGGATAAATGAGATTGACGGACCTCTGTCCAGATTGACTAAAACGGGGCAGAGAAAGCCCAAATAAACACAATTAGAAATGCAAAAGGTGAAATCAAAACAGACCCTGAAGAAATTCAAAAGATTATCAGAGACTATATGCACACCTGCATGCAAATAAACTTGAAAACCTAAAGGAAATAGAGAACTTTCTGATATTTCAGAAATTCCCAAGGTTGAAGCAAGAATAAATTGAAACTCAAAAAAGACCGATAACAATTCAGGAAATCAACTCAATCATAAGAAATCTCCCCACCAAAAAAAGCCCAAGACCAGATGGCTTCCCAGCTGAATTCTACAAGACATATAAGGAGAAGCTGATACCAATCTTACTGAAAGTATTCCAAGCAATCAAGAATGATAGAATTCTCCCCAAGTCATTTTATGAAGCTAACATCACACTGATACCCAAACTTGGCAAAGACCCATTAAGGAAAGAGAATTACAGGCCAATCTCTATTATGAACATAGATGCAAAAATTCTCAACAAGATTTTAGCAACTTCAATCCAACAACTCAACTCAAGGATCATCCACCATGACCAGGAGGGCTTCATTCTTGGGATGCAGGGCTGGCTCAACATTCACAAGACCGTAAATGCAATTCAGTACATTAACAGATGTAAAACAAAGAACCACATGATTATATCATTAGATACAAAAATTTTTTTACAAAATCAGCATCCTTTCTTGATAAAAGTCCTTGAGCACCTAAACATAAAAGGAACATTACTCAAAAAGCAAGAGCCATCTATGATAAACCCACAGCCAACATTTTGCTCACTGGGCAGAAGTTAAAAGCATTCCCCCAAGAACAGGAACAACACAAGGATGCCCACTCTCACCTCTCCTGTTCAACATAGTGCTGGAAGTCCTAGCCAAAGCAATCAGGCAAGAGAAGGAAATCAGGGGTATCCAAATAGGAAAAGAGGAAGTAAAGCTATCCTTCTTTGCAGATGATACGATGCTACACCTTGAAAATCCAACGGAGTTCCATCAAAAGCCTCCTTGTACTAATAAACGACTTTGGTAAAGTTTCAAGGTACAAAATCAAAGTGCATAAGACAGTTGTGTTTCTATACACCAGCAACAAGCAGGCAGAGAACCAAATAAAAAGCATAATCTCATTTACAATAGCCACACAAAAAATGAAATACCTTCGTATCCACCTAACCAGAGAAGCAAAAGACCTTTAAAATGAGAACTATAGATCACTGCTCTAAGAAATCAAGGATAACATAAAGAAGTGGAAAAACATTCTATGCTCATGGATTGGAATAATCAGTATTGTCAAGATGCCTTCCTACCCAAGGAAATCTACAAATTCAATGCAATACCCATTAAATTACCAACATCATTTTTTTCAAACTCAGAAACGACAATATAGAAAGTCATATGGAAACAAAAAGGGAGGTATCACACTTCCAAATTTCAAACTTTATTACAAGGCTACAGTAACTAAAACAGCCTGGTATTGGTACAAGAATAGGCACACAGAAATTCCTGTATGGAACAGGCCAGAAATTCCAAAAGAAAACATTGTCTCTCAACTAACTCATTTTTTACTAAGCCACCAGTAACAACAACTGAGGAAAGGAGACCATATTTAGCAAATGGTGTTGGGAAAACTGGCTGACTACACAGAAGAATGAAATTAGACCCCTACTTATCACCATATATTAAAAAAAAACTCAAAACAGATAAAAAACCTAAATGTAAAACCTCAAACTATAAGAATCCTGGAAGAAAATGTAGGGAACACCCTTATGCACATCAGAATAGGCAACAAATTCTTGACCAAGTCCCCAAAGTGAATGCCATGAAAGCTAAGATAGTCAAACAGGACCTCATCAAACTGAAAAGTTTTCAAACAGCAAAAGAAACCATTAGAAGAGTAAAGAGACAACCCACAGAATGAGAGAAAATAGTTGAAAATTATGCATCTGACAAAGGCCTAACATCCAGAATCTACAAGAACTCAAAGTGAAGGGGGGGGGTACCAGCCCTATTTAAAAGTGGGCAAAGGACACAAACAGACTCTTCTCAAAAGAAGATGTATAAGCAACCAACAGACACATGAAAAAATGCTCAGCCTCACTAATTATCAGAGAAATGTAAATCAAAACTATAGTGAGAAACCACTATAGCTCCGGTAAGGATGGCTATCATTAATAAATCAAAAAACAACAGATGCTGGTGTAGGAATGGAATGATGAGTGAAAAGGAAATGCTTCTACCAAGTTGGTCAATGGAAAGCAGTGTGGTGATTCCTAAAAAAAAACAAAACTAGAAATTCACCTTCCATATGATCCAGCAATCCCTCTCCTGGGAATATACCTGGATGAACATAAATCATTCTACCAAACGTGCACATGCACGTTTACTGTTGCACTATTCACAAGAGCAAAAACATGGAACCAGTCCTATTTCCCACTGAAAGTGAAATGGATAAAGAAAATGTGGTACATATACACAATGGAGTATTACACAGCCATAAAGAAGAACAAAATCATGGACTTTGCAGGAAATTGGATGGAGTTGGAGACCATCATACTAAGCAATCTATCACAGCAACAAAGAACCAAACACCTCATGTTCTCACTCATAAGTGGACCATGAACAACAGTCACATGAGTACAAGGGAGGTATCAACAGTTGCTGGGTACTTGCAGGAGAGGGAGGGAGGCAAGATGGTGGGGGGGCATGTGTCAACACATAGGGTAACTGGTCCACTACCAGGGGAAGTGAGGGCTAGTTGGAAGCCCAAACTTCACCTGCATGCAGCTTAAGTAGTCAATTCTCACTTGTAACCCACATCTCTATAATAAAAAATAAAGTTTGTGAAAAGGTATGAGATTAAATTATCTAACAGTTCATTGCTAATAAAAATATACTTGTGTACTTTTCATTTTTTCAGTTAGGGTCTCACTTTGATTCCCAGGCTGGAGTGCAGTAGCACAATCATGGTTCACTGCAGCCTTGACCTCCTGAGCTCAGGCAATCTTTCTTCCTCAGCCTCCTGAGGAACTGGGACAACAGGTGAGCACCACCAAGACCAGCTAATTTTTTGATTTTCTGTAGAAACAAGGTTCCCTATGTTGCCTAGGCAGGTCTCAAACTCCTGGGCTCAAGCAATCTTCCCGTCTTAGCCTCCCAAAGTGCTGGATTACAGGTGTAAGTCACTGTGCCTGGCAGTGTACTTTGAAAAATGGAGATATGGATATACACATAACTTTATTGACCATTTTCATTTTGCCTGGAATAAATCCCAAATTTTCTGTGTTATACTGTATCGTCTTCTTACAGAACAAATTCCACTTTGAACATGAAATGTATAACACTAGTGCTCGCAGAAGACTGTCTTGACATGCTTACAGGTATTGGGATGAGAAATACTATTGTTACATTTCAATCTGACAAGTTTTATAATTATTTTGAATATAACACGAGAAGTTTAGAAAATTTACTAGGTTACTAGTATGTCTAGCCAATGTGCATTCCTACTGGAATGGTATTCTACCCATTTTGAACTGATATTTCCTTTGTCATTGTATACAGGATGTTCTAGAAAGAATGGTCTTATACTTTTTGTATGTTAAGAGACTGCATACAATAAAAGCAACCTTAAATCTGATTGTTCCCCAAAAATGTAGATAACACATTACTCTTTTACAAAGATTTTCAGTTTTCTTACGTCATAAAACATTTTATAGTTACTGAAATAGACTAGTACTACGAAAAATGCTGCTTTCCCTAGACTGGTAAAGTAAAAATCTTTTAAGATGGTTTCAGGCAAGTAATAAATTTAAAATTATTTCATTTTTCTCTGAGATTTGTGTTGGCCAGGAACTTTCAAATATAAACACAAGCACCAAATGTTCAAGTTGACTGAATATACTTCCTGAATACTATTTAGAATTTAAAAGAAAAAAGAGTAGCTCAAAACTTTACCTTTTAAGTTTTGTTTCAAATAAAATTGAATTTGTTCATTTAAGAATAGGTCTAAACCATAAGTTCTCTAGAGTAACGGGGTGCAGATTTAAATCTATAAAAATGCTTTAACCAAAGGAGAAAACTACAGTTATATATTTGTTCCAAGTAATACTGACAAAAAGATGACAAAGTACTTTGCCACATAACAGGAAGAACAAAAATACTGAGGAGCAAAATAGCATTATAAATTGTTCTGTAAAATTTTACTAAAATTGATAATTCTACATCTATTTCTCTATTTACACAGAATTACATATGTAGTCCCCTGAACTTCACTATTAGATCTATGTATAAAGAAAAATTCAGAAAAGATTTCATGTGATGATAAACCATAAGTCATACTATTTTTATATTTGAGAAAATAATTGAAAATTTGAATATTTATACCAATATTTCATGATAAATCCTTATTTGTATAAAAATGAGATTCTCCTAAGGGTACAGTTAAATTTTACTTTGTGTTTTAATTACTCCTCAAACAAAGGGCTAATATCCAGAATTGACAAGGAACTTACACAACATGAAAAAATAAATAACCCTATCAAAAAGTAGGCAGAGGAAATGAATAGACTTTTCAAAGAAGATACAAAAGTGGCCAACAAACATACGAAAAAATGCTCAACGTCACCAATCATCAGAGAAATGCAAATTAAAACCACAATGAGATATCACCTCATACCGGTCAGAATGGCTATTATTAGAAAGTCAAACAGATATTGGTGCAATTGTGGAGAAAAGGGAATGCTCATCCATTGTTGGTGGGATTGTAAACTAGTTCAACCGCTATGGAAAACAGGAAGGAGATTTCTCAAAGACTAAAAACTGAATTACCATTTGACCCAGCAATCCCACTAGGGATCTATTCAAAGGAAACAAAATCAATATATAAAAAAGATACCTGTACTTGTGTCTTCACTGCAACACTATTCACAATGGTTAAATCATGGAACCAACCTAAGTGCCTGCCCATCAACAATTGACTGGATAAAGAAAATATGGTATATGTACACCATGGAATAATAACAGCCATAAAAAAGAAATGAAATCATGTCCTTTGCAGCAACATGGATGGAGCTAGAGATCAACTCGGAAACAGAAAACAAATACTGCATATTCTCACTCATATGTGGGAGTTAAACAGTAACAAAGATGGAAATAATAGACATTGGGGACACCAATGAAGTGAGTAGGAGGGGGGGAATAGAGCTCAGAAATTACCTATGGGGTGCAATGTTCACTATTTGAGGAATGGGCCACCTGAGACCCAATCCCTACCACCACACAAATACGTCCATGTAATGAGCATGCATGTGTACCCTCCAAATCTAAAATTTTTTTTAAATTTACATGTATTTTAAAATTTATAAATAAAATTGACAAGCATGCCAATGAATAGATCATTAACACGAGAAAAATTTCTTTGTAGTGAAATTGTTTAAAAACTAAAGAGCCCAGAGACAATTCTCTTTTTGTCTGGTCTTTACAACCAAATAACATCAGAAGAATCATCTACCAATGTTGTGTACTCCCTACATTAAAGAAAGCTTTAGGTATGCAGAATGATTTAAAAAAAACAACATAATGTCTTTCAAGGTATAAGAAACAGTATTTCAGGAAACAACTTCTGAGATCTCTCTGCCACCAACTAAAGCTCTTCCTAACTTCCATTCTTTGCCTCAATGAAGACTTGAATTGATTTAATCATTAAAAAATCAATTATATATTTAGAATAATTTACACACATGGTTAATCAACTTACGCTGATGGAAAAATCTGGATTTTAGTAGCTAACACACTAGCAAATAGAAAACACCAAAATAAAACCATACAATTTTTTTTACAGTGAAATGTCGAGAAATATTGTACCTGTTTAAACTTTGCGGTAGGATTTATGACAAAAGAGGAAAAGAAAAGCAAGTCCCAGGCTACGACTGGCCACGAGATCTCAGGTTTCAAGCAGGGCCTTCAGTCCAGCATCCTTGGTGTGTTCGTTCATTTGTGTTGTTTGTATGACAAGTTGCTAGCTCAAGGTGAGATTTAGGTAAATGGAGACCCTCAAAATATATAGTTGTGATTTGAAACTCAAAAGGGAGCTCTGAGACGGGGTGTATCAAGCACAAAATGATCAAACCAGCCCCACACACCGGTCTCACTTCAGGCCCCTCTGGCTCTACCCTGAGCATACTTCCTCTGCCAGCTGGTTTCCCTGAGAGAGCAAAAGGACCACAGCAGCCCCAGGCCTGGCCCTGCAACTGCAGACCACGCCCTCAGGAGAGCACCCGACTCCAACCGACCAAAACTATACAATTTTCTTTGTTCAACAAATAGTCTGTTACCTTACTTGTCTCTAGAAACATAAAAATGTGTGTAACTCAGTAAAAGAGGTATAAAAATGTAATCAAATGAAACATTCATTAATTGCTTTAGGAATTACTATTTTTCTTTGTTCTTAGACATTGTTTAGAAATAAAACCAAAAACATTGTTGTATAGGTTAGTAACTAAATTTTTATTAGAAAGCGATTACAGTTATACAAGTAGATTGAGAGACAGAGTTCCATACACATGAATATCCTAAATTAAGGATCACTATTTGTAAAATCTTCAAATTCTGAATATATAAACTAGACATTTTACCTGAAAACAAGTATATAGTAGAAATCTATTTCAAGAAATCCTAACTAGTTTTATGACTTTAGTCATGTTTTCTCTCTGATAGTGTAATTGTTTAAAAAACAAAATTGAAGTAAAATATGCACAGAAACTAAAAAAAAAAAAAAAAGACAATCTAAGAAACGTAATATAGTTTTATAACCAAAACAAGTTAGTTTTTTTCCCTTCGAGTTCTCCTAGAATTAGTCACTTGGTGACCTATATTGCCAACTGCTCTATGGTGACTATTCCTAACTTCTCCCTTGCAGCCTTGGGTTTGGGATGATACTCGGATACAGAATGGGAGAAAGATTTGCAAATTATGGCTCAAAGGGCTAATATCCAGAATATATAAGGAACTAAAACAATTTAACATGAAAAACCAACCTCATCAAAAAGTGGGTGAAGGATATGAATAAACACTTCTCAAAAGACACACAAGTGGCCAACATATGAAAAAATGGTCAACATCACTAATCATCAGAAATGCAAATTAAAACCAAATGAGATATCATCTTATACCAGTCAGAATGGCTATCATTAAAAAGTCAAAGATCAACAGAAGTTGGCATGAACATGGAGAAAAGGAAATGTTCATACACTGTTGGTAGGAATGTAAATAAGTTCAACCTCTATGGAAAACAGTATGGAGATGTCTTAAAGAACAAAAAATAGAACCACCATTCAACCCAGCATCCTACTGGGAATCTACCCAAAGAAAAAGAAATCACATACAAAAAAGATGCCTGCGCTCATGTGTTCCTTGTATCAGTATTCATAATAGCAAAGTCAGAATCAACCTAAGTGCCCATCAATGAGCTAGATGACTGGATAAAGAAAATGTGGTATATACACACCATGGAATATGGCACAGCCATAAAAAAGAACAAAATTATGTCCTTTGTAGCCACATAGATGGACGTGGAGAACATCACCCTAAGTGAACTAACTCAAACAAAACACCTCATGTTCTCTCATATATGCAGAAGCTAAATGATCACAAAGACGAAAATAATGGACTATGGGACACCAATGGGGGGGAAGGAGAAGAGGAGGGTTAGGGTTCAGTGTTCACTATCTATGACCCAATACCCACCAGTATGCATTATGCCCATATAACAAACATGTACTTGTACCTCCGAATCTAAAATTTAAAAACCCAAACAAAACACATCCATTCTCCCATCACCCAGCTTCAACAATTATCAACTCATGGCAAATCTTATTTTGCCTATACTGTCACCTACACCCCATTCCCCTAGGTTGTTTTAAAAATAGCCATCAGTATAAAATAATTTTAGCCACAAATATTTTAGCATATATATCCAAAATATAAAAACTCTTAAAAAAAACCATAACAGTATTACCACACCTAAAATAATCAACAATAATTTATTGCCCTCCAGAATTATTGAGATATGATTGACAAATAAAAACTGTACTCCTTTTGGCTGTACAACATGATTTTTTTTTTTTTTTTTTTGAGTCAGAGTCTCACTTTGTCGCCCAGGCTGGAGTGCGGTACCATGTTCACAGCCATCGCAGCCTCGACCTGCTGGGCTCAGGTGATCCTTCTGCCTCAGCCTTCCATGTAGCTGGAACCACAGGCATGCACCACCACACCCGGCTAATTTTTTTATGTATTGTAGAAACGAGGTCTCACCAAGTTGCCCAGGCTGGTCTCGACCCCCTGGACTCAGGCAATCCTCTCGCCTTGGCCTCCCAAAGTGCTGGGATTATAGGCTTGAGCCACCACGCCTGACCATGATGCTTTGATATATATATACATTGTAAAATGACTACCACATAGTGCAATGTCCACTCACTGTTGCATACAATTATTTTTATAGTTTCCTTGCTCAAAGGAAACTATAGCCTAAAGGGCCATACACTGTAATTGAGACATATCTTTTAAGTCTTTTTAAATCTATGGATTTTCACTGCTTGTAATTTATTTGTTGGTAATTCATTTTTAAAAGAGGGATTGTCTTAGCAAACCAAAGTAAAACAGAAGGCTTTTAAATTATGCAACTTTGTGCTACATCATTCATCATCACATTCTTGTACAATTATCCTCACACAGATTCCAAATCTGTGAATAACATTCAACTGGTTTTAAGTGATAGTTGATACTTGTGATACATAAAAGTTATGCTGCCCACAAAACAAAGTATAAAAAGCTCTTATAAGTGACCTAGAAAACTGGACATGGCTAATCTTATTCTAATTTATTTATACTTAAATTGTATATACACATTAAATATTTAGATATGTTTGTTTTTATACTTTATGTTTTTTCATATTAAATACTGTCAAAACAATATTTAGAAATTTATGAGCATAAATTACTCATAATATTCCAAATGTGGAAGTGACAGAACTGATCTCTACCAGTCTCTTCTTTGATACTTCTTACCTCTTAGTTTCCAAACTGCCCAAGATCTTCCATCACAGTACTTCTAAATTTTAGACTATATGAGTAGTGTAGGTTTTAAAATGGATTTCTGTTAAGTTTAAATATTTTCAGAACAAGAGACTCTTTACTAGAGGATAATTTGGTAATGTTTATTAAGAACAATTAGAAATGTCCATACCTTTGGACTCTATAATTCAATTCTAGGAATTTATTATGTGGGCAGAAGTAACCAGAGATGAATACTCACCCAGAAAAAAAATAACATTTAAAGTCTGGGTATGTTTTTCAGTACCATCTCTTTTTAAACAGTAACAAAAAAGATGATATCAAATGGTTTTGTGATATGACTATTACTTTTACTTCACAATATAAAATGAACCATCTCTACTATCGTCAGTGCATATTTCTTCTAATTCTAATTTCTTTTTAATGGAATGCCTCTTCTGGTAGTGGTAGTGGAAATATTGTGGTAACCACCAATCATTTCAAATTTTACTTTTGTGAGAAACTTCCTATGTCAAAACAGTTTTTTTTTTTTTACTTTCTTTAAAATTTTTTAATTTTATTTTAAAGTTGTGGGGTACAATTCACGGCTAGGTATATAAATGGTCATTGTATAGGTAAAGTTTGGACCTCACTTTGGTCCCCATTTCACCTGGTTTGAGATCAGGTACTCTTATTGATGAAGTGCGCTCTCCTGCCCTCCCCTGGCAGTTTCCCACTACTGCCAATCCTGTTCTTATAGTACTATGATAATTGTTCAGGGTCTGCTTATGAGTGAGAACATGTGGTACTCAATTCTTTGTTTCTGTGATAGATCATTCAGTATTATAGACTCTACATCCACCCAAGTTGCTCATAATTTTGTCCTTCTGTATGGCTGCATAATATTATATCGTGTATATGTACCACATTCTTTTAATCCAGTCTTCTTTCGATAGGCAGCATAGTTGGTTCCACGTTTTTGCTATTAAACAGCTTTTATTTTGTAATATTAAGAAAAGCAAAGAGATCTGAGGTCATACAGGGTAATTTGTTTTTATATTTTATAAACTCTAAATAAAACAAAATTTTGTGTTAACACAATAAAATACTTAAGAGTTGACCAATTTAGACATATTTTACAAGTATCATTGGGGGACATATACCATGTAACTCTAAGGCAATAAGTTTAAAAAAGGATCACTCTGCAGATTAAAATCTAATTTCTACATGCTATGAGTTATATGTTATAAGGAATACTTTGTTTAGGGAATTTTACTATTGGGTTTTACTTTTAACAGTGACATGTCAAGGGAAATATGTAATTTTTCTTAAAAATAGGTTGAATTACATATGGTTATGTAATAACCAGTCTATCTAGCAAAAGGCAGATACTACCTTAGATATTGGTGGTCCCCCTTTGTCTCACGTAACAAAATCATCATTTTGTCCACAGTTGATACATAGTACGAGTGGGGCTAGGCTAAACTGTAAAGTACAGCACACTTTTCTCTAATAGTGTCCAAACTTCCTGTTGTGTCTTTTCACCATTTACAGTCCAAGAAGGTGAAGATAAGCTGACTCAGGGTAGTACAGTGAACCAGTAAAAAAAGTGGATTAAGGTTCTGGTAGCAGCTCCTTACCAGGAGAGAGGTAGGATGAGAGTGTTTGACAATAATTTCTGACAGGAATAATGAGGCCAAAAATGTTCCCAAGTACTTGGGAAATAATGCAGTTGAGAATTTACGGGAAGGAAAAGTTTAAAAAGTAATCAGCCTTTTAATTAAATAAAGCAAATTAGGATTTTTCACTGTTCTTTATTAATATTACATGGTTTTTATAATAAAATGCTGTTCACTTATACAAATAAAGAATTTAAATAAAGAATCCACTTTAAATAAAGAAAACTTCTTTACGCAAAGTGCTATGAAAAATTCAAATATGGGGAAAAAATTTCTTGTACTCAAAAAACTTAAGAAGTAAAACACAAAGAATATCTATATAAATCACCACATGTAAACATTATAAGAAAGTTAGAAAGTATGGAGGAAAGAAAAGATCTTTTTAAATACATGTGATCAGAATAACTCATGCACTCTTCTATTTTGCTAATCTGGCCTTTAAGATCCTTCTCATTACAATCCAAGTATTTGTGCAAAATATTATGTCTCAAATTTGCCTTAAAATATTCCAGAAAAAATAAATAAAATAAAAACCACAAATGGCATAGATGAAACAAGAATGGATGTTGCACACTGCAGGGATCAGGAGAGTTTGATAATACATATTAGAAGATTTTCACAATAAAAAGTTTAAAAAAATCCTTTCTGAAAAGAAACCAAATCAAATTTCTTTTTTTTGAGTGGAGTCTCACTCCGTCGCCCAGACTGGAGTGCAGTGGCACGCTGCCGGCCACCGTAGCCTCGGCCTGCTGGGCTCTGGCGATCCTTCTGCCTCAGTCTTCCAACTACAGGCGCATGCTACCATGCCCGGCTAATTTTTTTGATTTATTGTAGAGATGAGGTCTCGCCAAGTTGCCCATGCAGGTCTCGAACCTGCGGGCTCAGGCAATTCACTCACCTCGGCCTCCCAAGGCACTGGGATTACAGGCTGAGTCACTGAGCCTGGCCTCAAATCAATTAATAACAATTCTGAAGCAAAACACATCAGAATAATAGGAAAATCACAAAAACACAAAAATCATTTTAAAATGTTCTATATGTAAAAGGAAGGGCTAAAATAAAGTCAAGTTATAATTTTATTATCTCAAAATGTAAATTCTACTTAAAATACTTATTCCAATTTACACAGGACTCTAGACTACTATGTTCTTTAGCTTATTGATACTTTTAAGTATATGTTAAAACAAATGCTATTCATTATGTAGCAACGTACTTTCACAAACCTGATGGTAAAGAGAAATCAAAATGTAAGTAAAGCCCAAATCCAGAGCTCTGAGCTACACATGTAAATACACCCTCATATTCTTAAATATACTAATAAAGAACTCCCTACTCATTTATTACTTGAATAAACCCAGAAGTTGCTCTACCTGAGCAGTTAGGCTGTCAACATTAATGTTTAAAAGTTACCAGTATGTTTTCTAACAAGTGTACTTACTTGCTGTTTCAAAACCAGGTTTTTCACTCCTTCCATCACGAACTGTGATCCTGTATTCATGACTCGCGATAAGAGACTAAGGGGCAAAAGAGAAGCAGGATCATACTAAGTACAAATTGCCTCTCCAATTTGTTACAGATAAAATATTTGCCGGATTACACACTACACGCTGATATTTGCTGTACCTACCACTTTTGTTTTCACTAAACAGAAGGTTCTTGGGAATTTCTGCTGCCATGGGGATCACTGCTGCAATTTTATTAACCATAAAATAGTAATAAGATACTGATTAATCAATAATTATTATTTTTTAATATGGCAACTATTTTATAAGAACAAGCCACTATAAAAGTGAGAATGTCATCTAAGCTTTGATAATTAGAAAGATCCAACAATTATTTTAAAATATGAAGACCAGATCCCAAAACAAGCATCTTTTTTGGTTTTTTTGGGTTAGAGTCTCACTTTTTGTCACCCAGGCTGGAGTGCAGTGGCACACTCATGGTCACAAAATAAACATCTTAATTGTCTAGCCTTAGCTGTCGTTTTTGGGCAAACTATAGTCTGAGGAGAATTCCTTGCCTTCCTGATTATCTTAATGCTAAAACAATAAATTTAAAGACAGTAATTCAGACAACTTGCTTTAGGAGTCCAACCCTTTAAGTATTATGAGTAAGTTAAATGTTATTGTGTTTTTTTAATGAGAATAATATATAATATATACACAGATATATAAAATATATAATAGCAGTTAGGTCCAATCCTGCACTGTATATTCACTTCCACTCTATATATACATAAAATCTACCATATAAAAACATGAAGCACAATAAAATTGTGCCTCAATTTCGCCTCAATTCTGAAGAATGCTGTCAAATTTTAAACAAAAAAAGAACACCAACACATGCTTTGCAATACTAGATTTATATCTGTGGTTCAAATAGTCTGTCACATGGGATCAAAGAATTCCTTGTTGGACAGAATAATCCTGCATTATAATATCAGAAGGCTAAGGATAGCCTTCAAATCATCCAAGACTGTCTTATGACACATTTAATAAAATCCCCAACCACAAAATTCATTGGAAATCTAACAGACTTTAAAACTCAAAAAGATTTTCAAGGTACAAAACTGAAATATCTATTTTACTGTATATATGGGAGAAATTTTCCAAAAATATTTTCCTCTTCACTCTCTTGTTCTTACTCCCCTCTGAAATGAAGAGATGGACAGGATGGAAATCTTTTCATGAACAAAAACAAGGGAAAGTAATGTTTGCTGAAATAAATGACCCTGAGGCAATTCCTGGCACCAGGCAACTTTAAAGGGCTGTGCTAACCTGCACAGCACTGTCTGAAGGTGAGGCCAGCTGGATTCATTTTGCCAAGCATTTATAAGATCCTGCTGGAGGCTGAGTGCCTTTGTTTTTGGAAATTGTTTCATTAAAACCAGTTGCTCAGTGTGGGGCTAGGGTAAACCTGTTCTGTGGCTTCATGCTTTTATTCTAGCTCTAACAAATAAAGTAGGAATTTGAAACTTGTGCAGTATGGAAAAGAACAGTCAGAAACCTTGTTTAGCTTCTTTGAAAACCACACATACTCTATTGGATTCTCTGGAGTAAGAAGTCATACCCTGAGGACTTCCTATCATTTAGCACTATGCCTGGATCTATTTTAAAGCTAGGTCTTGAGTTCCTAACTTCAAGTCTATATTAGTTATCAACATTTATATAAAAATAGTCCGAATCATCAAATATTTTCTGAAAATGAAAAAGGTATGTTTTACAAAGAAAGTAATTGTGAGGGTAATGTTTGTTGTAAAAATTTGAAAAATAATGAGAAGAACCCAAGAGGAAAAAACGTTATGCCTTGGAGTAAAATTTTACTATTAATATTTAGGTATATGTCATTTTAGCTATGCAATTAAATGTTTATATGTGTATATTTCATACACACACACACAAACACAAATGAATAAGTAGGGATCACACTACACTGTAAAAAAAGTCACCTAAGTTTTGGCTCATACAATGTAAAAAACATTGACTTACATTTTAAAATGAGAACTTGAATGTTCCCAACACTAAGAAATGATAAATGTTTGAGGCAACAGTCATGCTAATTACTCTGATTTGATCATTACACATAGTATACATATATTGAAATATCACATTGTCCCCTATAAATATGTACAATTATGTATCAATTAAAAATAAACAATATAAAAAAAAGACATTTATGTTGACATTTATTCTTTATCATAACAAAAATATTCTGCATTCTCTAAACATTAAGGTTTGGAGTACAAAGATTCATTCAGAAGTATTAAAAATACTTACCCCATTGGTTTAGTGGTGGTATTGCCATAGCTGGCAGGAGCTGAGGCCATCTTGGTAAAAGCCCTATGAAATAAGAAAGTAACACTTAAAAACCACTTATTACAGCTAACTTCAGTATTATGGCATTAAAATGTGTACTGACGAACTCTAACTTCTATGATGCGTTTTCTGAAAAGAGAAATTATTTTTCAACCAATATACCTACAATTAATAGTTCTGAAACAATAAAATTCCTTAAAACACATTAGTTTTCCAAACTTCACAATTTTTCTTCCCTTCCCTTATGTCCAACAATTAAAAAAAAAACAAAAAGCAAAAAAAATGAGGTAGAGATTTGATGACTTAAAGATCATGTAATGATTAAGTTTAGTCTCTTTACTTTCTCACATTCAATACTTCCTTGTTCCCAGACACATGTCTTTGCTCATGCTGTCCTTTGGAGAGTATAAACTCACTACTTTCTTCAACAGAAACAGCACATTTCCTTTTAAGATTCTGTTCAAAGCCACCTTCTTTATGAACAATTACTTCTTTGAGATAAATCCTTAAGATAAATACTAGGTCAGAGCTATTTGTAAAAAACTTTTTTTTTTTTTTTGAGTTGGCGTCTCACTCCGTCGCCCAGACTGGAGTGCAGTGGCCGCTCCCGGCCACCGCAGCCTCGACCTGCTGGGCTCCGGCGATCCTTCGGCCTCAGCCTTCCAAGTAGCTGAAACTACAGGCGCACGCTACCACGCCCGGCTGATTTTTTTATTTATTGTAGAGATGAGGTCTCACCAAGTTGCCCAGGCGGGTCTCGAACCCGCGGGCTCAGGCAATCCACTCACCTCAGCCTCCCAAGGCGCGGGATTACAGGCTGAGCCACCAAGCCCAGCTTGTAAAAAATTTTTTTATCATCCAGAAAAATTGTGATGATTTGTATTCCTAATAGTAGAATATGAATGCACTAATTAATTTTCCTGTATCCTTGGCATGATATTCACCAAATGTTTGCATTATGCTCATCTGTATTTCTCTGAATACTAGTGAAATTTGAATGCTTTTGAGACATTTGACCCAAAATATTTCAGTCTTTGACTTTCTCACCTTATCAGTAAAGAAAACTGTCTAGGAAAAAGGCACCACTGATTTATTTAATTTTAAGGGGGGGATAGAGAGAGCCAGATAAAGAAATATTTATGTAAGTGGCTATAAAAAACCACCAAGGCATTGTTCAATTTTCTTATTAGCGTTCACATTTTCTTGGGAATGAAACCTCAATTATGCTCTCTTAAATGACAGCAATTAAAGAAGAAAGTAAAACTTACTTCCACTGTTTGATATATTGTAAGGGGTTAAGGTTGCAGCCTGCATCAGTTAAAGCCTTTTTATATTGTTCCAAATCAGCCTGAAATAAGAAAAGAACTGTATGACAAAAATTTTTACTTTTGTGAAATGTCATTTTGTTTGTCATTTGATTAATCAAAAAATTAAACCAAAAGTATACGTTTAAATTCTAGGCACCCAAGTAGAGTGGAGTCACATCTTAAAAGAGAGAACCTGAGACAAAAATTACATATAATGAGGCTCCCAAATCACCTATAAAATACAGTCTTTTGTGATCCCCCAGAAATCTGAACAGAGTCCGATTTTCCTCTACTGCTGAAAAAGACTACCTTTCCTCAGGACAAACACTAAATGAATGACTTGCCTTGACCAAGACTACTTCAAAACCAGAAACACAAAGGGAATGACACCAGCTGCAGATTCAGAGTTCCCATCTCCCATTCATTCCAGGGGTCCAGATTCATGAACTGAACAACAGGTGCCCTACACTTCTTAAATTGTTCTTTTTTTCACTCCTCCTTATTCTTTTTTATTTCCTGATAAGTAAGTCTCGTTGAATTAGTATAAGTTAAAGGAGCCTATCATCATAGTGACTCTACTACAAAAATTTTACAAGGGAGAAGCTTTTAAGCCCACCAGTAACCAAAGACTTTAACTGCTTTGTATTTTAGGGGCCACAAATCTGACATCAGTAGTCAAAACTTGACTCAATCCTCTTAATGAAGAATTAAAAGATATAATTAATTTTCTTAAATTGAAGAAAATACATAATCCTTACCAAAATAAATAAAAATGTGGTCAAATTAAGGAATTATTGAGTTAAGTTTTAAAATCATATATTTTAAAGAAAACATTATACTTAGGCTATTAGAATTCCCTGAGATATAGGTAAACTTCCATTAATGAAAGAGATACTTCTTAAAAGAAAACCACGCCTTCTTATACAATTAAAATAAAAGATTTTTATTCCCAAGTAAAGACAGAATGGCCTGAAGCAAAAATTGTGTTTAATTTGCTATTTTAATATGCCAAAGTTTTTTTTTTTTTTTTTTACAGACAGAAGCCTTACAATTTACCAGACATTAAAAAATAATTGCTACCAGCAAAGGTAAGAGGCTTAGAATAGCTATATAATTTCAGATGTCATCTCCAAGGTTTCTATGCTTGTTGCTCATCTAGTAAAACTAAACTGAGTTAACATTAGGAAGAGTCAATAGTCTTTAATCCAGCAGGAAGTCTGATACCAAAACTTCTACTTTTCTTTATAGAATAGACAGTATATTTTCTATCTTGGACATTAGCTTTAAAACAATCTTAAAATAAGACCAACCTTTCAAAAGCATAGCAAACCTAGTTAACTTAGTTTAGAATAGTTATTTTCCAAAAATAAAAATTTTGGCCATATGAATTCAGTTCATATTCCAACAACTTAAAAGTGGTCAGATGGTTTCATGGGCGGATAATTTCCCCTGGTGACAATAAATATTACTATAAAACTTAGCAGTAAACAGAACCAGTCTTAACAAATTGTTTTTCTTTTAAAGAAAGGAATGAGGTAGCTATTTAGCCATGGTGATCACTTCTATTTTTAAAATGTAAGTTGTAGTAGTCTACAAACAAGCATTCCCCCTTCCTCTCAGGAACTGAACAGGGGACCTACCTCAGAAGGTGCTTGTTGTGTGCTTATATAATAGATAAGAAATAGCCTCATTTTATCTTCTGGAGTTCCAGCTACATAGGGGAAAACAGATGAAAAAAATACTTTCATAATTGCAGTTACTATGTGTTATAGTCAATACTTACCTGTACATTAAAATTCAAGTCATATATAAATATGTCAAAACAAAACATGGTTCTTGATTTAACTAAGTTAAAAGGTAATAGGCACTATAATTATAGCCGTGTAAAATATAGACATGGAAAAGATTCAATGATGTAGGATTAGAGGGCCATTTAGAGGATTGTGGGAGCATCTTCACTGCATCTTCCAAACTATGTTGATTTCATCTTTACACATAAACTCAGAATGAAATGAGACAGGCAGTGTAATCATACAATTCTAAACAGGATACTTTGAGATGGCAAAGGAGGTGCCAGTAACAATTACATAAGGACAATTGGTATAAAAATGGGACTGTCCTGGGAAACCAGTTGTACGGTCACCTAGGTATCAGCTAAGCAAAATCATATAGCTGAGCCTACAGTCATACTTATCAAATTGAGGCCCTTAAATATACATGTTTCTTTAGAATATTATATCACTATGAAGTTTGGGGAAACCATACTTTTATATTAAAATAAAGTGTTATGTTATGCAGTAGAATAATTTGCTTCAAATTTTAAGACAAAATAGAAGATTTCAAATAAATTTCTTGCTTGTAGTGCTTTAAGCAACTAATCCTATTATCCAAAGCCCAAGACTGTCCAAAGAAACTCACTTCTTCTATCAGATGCACTTTGGTTGGAAATGTGATAAAGCACTGGTCCCAACAAATAACAATAGTCACTGCCACTTCAAAGTGTGTCCTAAGTTGCAAGAACTCAGAATTGTCATATTTTATTATAGAATAAAAACTATAAGATTTTTTCCAAAATATCATGACTGATGAACCATTGATTTTTTTTACATGATTTGGAATTCAGACACTCATTCTCAAATTATCCTTAATCCCTGAAAATGACAAAGAATGGTAAAATAAAGATCAATGATAAGTCTCCAAAGTTCTCATACAAATATTACATCTGGGACATTTTGAATACTGGGTCATGAGAGTCAAGGTCTTATTAAATGGAGAAAGCTGATATACTTGTTTTTGCAAGTAATTAGCCTGACTGGGTGCAGGCTAATTTTCCTATGGCCTTCTGTGGGTTGTGCTTCCATCATTGATTCCATTTTAAAACCTTCTCTGGTGCTACTGGGATCCATCCCATCAACCAGTGGCCAGTTTGGGAACTGACAGTGCAACCCTTCACCTCTCAGTCCTTGAAATGCTGTTTAGGATCAGCTTCACGCATGTGTGGTTCAGGGGGGAGCCCAGGAATTCATAAACAACTTTATGAGGTTGCTTTCCTGAGATCCTCTCTTCCACAATCTTCCTGGTATTTTCCTGTTCCCTTGGCCTTCCCTTTCTGGTGCTCCAGCCAGAAAGCTTTGGCTTTAGTTACCCTGTTCCTTTGTATACTTCCTACAACTATTGCTGCAACTGTGACCAAGCAGCTGGCACAACTGGAGAAAGAATACAAGATACAAGAGGAAGGTTCCCCTTCTATGAGAGTTTTAGAGACCTGTGGGTCCTTGTGGTTGGTTTTAATATTCTTACCATCAAGCACAGACTTTTCTATTAGACACTTATTTTGCTTAAAGGAACAGGTTACCCTTCTATGAGAGTTTTAGGGACCTGTGGGTCCTTGTGGTTGGTTTTAAGATCCTTACCATCAAGCACGGACTTTTCTATTAGACACTTATTTTGCTTAGAGGAACAGGTTTCACTCTTCTTCAAGGGGAAAAATACTTTAAAATTGCTACAGTGTTAATAAATGCCATAGAACATGGGCTAAGGGTTTAGAAAGTCATGGGATGGCAGTGGTTGGAGAACATCCTAATATTTATAATGGCATAACTACAAGGGAACCAACTGAAATGGCAACAATGTATTCTTCACAACAAGCTTGATTACTATAGGGCCTGTAGTTACAGCCTGGAACCTCTTGCCACACCTAAGTCTCTCCTATGACTGCCCTCTATTTTAAATTCAGAATTCCCTCGCTGAGTAATTTATTTTTTAAGAAAGTTTTAAGTACAGTTTGGGGTACTTTTTTCCTCCCTGACTTGTTTCATCACCCCCAAATGTCAAAGACATTCTCAATAAAACAATGATCAAAACCAGGAAACTGACACTGATACATTACTAAATTGATGAAACATACTAATGGTATATTCATTACTATCTAATCCTCAGAGCCCATTTCAAGCTTTACAAATTATCTCTATAAATATCTTTTATGGCAAAAATCAATTTCAAATCTTTTTGTGTCGTATGCAGTTGCCACGCCTCTTCAGTTTTCTTCTCTATAAAACATTTCCCCCATCTTTCCATCACTTGCATGGCCTTGATATTTTAAAAGATTACAGGCTAAGTTTTTCCTAGAATATTATACAATTAAATTTTGTCTGCTACATCTTCATGATGAGATTAGGAAAGCATATCACAAAAATGATGCTGTGTTCCTTGCACTGAATCCTACTGGGTGATGTACTACTTCAGTACGCCTCATCACTGATGATGTACACTGTGATTGCCTACTAAGATACTGATCAGGCTTCACCACCGTGAAGTTACATTTCCTCCCCTAGCAATTAATAAGTATTTTGTGGGGAGGAACTCTGAAACTCTAATTCCAGTTCAACACTTGACCAAGGTTCATTCTAGTTTTTTCCTTTTTCTATACTTATAAACTCCTTTTCTGACAATGGGAAATCTGGTTCCCTTATATTACCCCATATATTTTCTTATTTAACCAGTTCTCTGTCTATAACAAATATCTCTGCTGCCACTCCCTTGCTGCATGGATGTCCTTCTCACTTCACTTGGGCACGGCTGGTTTCCTACAATGGACCCATCCCCACACCTAGACATAACTGTCATCCTCTGTAGACTCAGGCTGTGTTGCTCCTGCGGAGGTCATCTTTCTTACTCTGTTAGGGATCTCACATCCTTGCTGAGCTGCTCCCACATGTAGGATATCTGCTCACCTCTCTTGCACTTGGACACCTAAAACTGGAATGCCAACCCTCCCTCCATCCCGTGTGTAGATGCTCCCTCATCACCTTGCTCAGTTTTTAACATCTTGCTCTGAACTAAAGTGGCACCAGGCTGCCACTCTGCATGAACACCTTATACCTTGCTGTATTTTACTTAATGTCTAGGAAGGAATCATTTGAGAATGAGAGGAGAAGGAAAAAGGAAGGCTCTGATTGCCTTTTCATCAACACACTTTTTTGTTTCAACCAAAAACTTCCCGTAAATAACAAGAAGTGATGGGCTCATATACAATATTTTGCAATTCTTTCATTGTAAAATGCACATACCTTCAAAATGCTATGTTCCCATCCCAAATTTAGCTTTTTAAAGGTGTGACTAATATAGGCTCCTCAAAAGATTTTATAAATAAAATAATTAAAAACCAGTTTGGATTTTTAAATTATTTTCCAATTTGGAATAAAGTCTAAAGTTCATACTGAAACTATAGCTCTAAAACTATCAACATTCAGCTTAAACAACTTATATTTTTAAATGGGTCCAAGGCTTTCATTCATTTTGGAAAAAGCTGAGATTTTAATTCAAAACTATTCTGAAATTATCAAAACTATTCAGGTCTCTAAAATTTAGAGCATTGTAGAGGCTAAAATGTATGTAGAAAATCGTTATAATTAAAAGCTTTTAACTAATATTAAATTTTAAAAATGTTACCATCTTCACCATTTTTAAGTGTACATACAGTTCAGTGGTAATAAATACATTTATATCTTTTTTCTCCCTTCACCCCCCATCCCTTACCCCTTCCAACCTTTGGTAACCACTCTGATCATCATGAGATCTACATATGAATGAGAACATGTGATATTTGTCTTTCACTTAACATAATGGCCTCCGCAGACTACATTTTCTAAGTACAAATAGTAGTACTTTAATAAAATCTAACATACAAATATTTAAATAAATATAAAGGGATTGACTACAAAGTTTTTTTAAAAGCAAATTTCCTAGATACATAAAATAGAATTCAGTTTTAGATATGTCTTTTCAGGAAATTGAGGGTAAATCAAAGTAATTAGGAAGTGTATCACTTAAAGCCACTTGTTTTGCATATTATACCTTCAAATCTTCAAATCAGAACCAGCAGAGATTAATTTTTAGTTATATCACTTTAAACAAATGAACATAAAAAGTGCTTAAATACTAGTCAATAAAAGTTCAATGAAGTATAACACAAAATCAATTTTCTACTTTAGGACCTGCTAAGTTGTAAAAGTTTCAACAGAAAACAGCTCAGTTAATTATCTTTTGTTAGCATTCATTGTCAAAAAAACAGTAATTCTACTCAAGGTTTACTCAAATTGAAAATGTTGTATTCAACAGATGTGAAACTTATATTAACCTCAAATTTACGGTACATACCATCAGGGTCTGATATTATATCTAGAAGAGATTTATCCAGAGTCGTTTTGCTCATTATTTTTTCTTCATATTCAAAATATACATCCAGTTTTCTTGCCTGTTTCAAGATAAATATTATATAAGAATACATTAAGTAATAAAAACATGTGAAGGATCTCTCAGTTTACAAGTTTTTATTTTCTATGATCTATTTTAAAAACAAATGTTCATTTCTTAATAGATTTACTGTTTCTTACTTTTGATCATGCACTTAATGTAAAAAAACCAATGGATTAACTACTTTGTTTACCATATCTGACTTACAAATTCAGAAGTAACTCTGCATGTCATGCCTATATTAGCAAAGATAAGAAACAATTTTCTATTATTGTATTAGTAATTAGCATACGAATCATATCATAAGGCCAGGCTCAGTGGCTCAGCCTGTAATCCCAGCGCTTTGGGAGGCTGAGGCAAGCGGATTGCCTGAGCCTGGGGGTTCGAGACCCACCCGGGCAACTTGGTGAGACCTTGTCTCTACAATAAATCAAAAATTAGCCGGGCGTGGTAGCGCACTCCTGTAGTTCCAGCTACTTGGAAGACTAAGGCAGAAGGATTGCCTAAGCCCAGCAGGTCGAGGCTGCAGTGGCCGTGAGTGTGCTACTGCACTCCAGTCTGGGCGACACTGAGACTCTGACTCAAAAAAAAAAAACCAAAAAAACCAAAAAAACAAATCATATCTTACTTCATACAAATTAATATCAGGTGATTATGTTATGTTTAATTTTTTAGTGTGCAAATCAACATATATTTATCTTTACTGAATAGAAAGGTACCTTAATTAAATTATTTTTAACGGTTTTTAAAAATAAGCTGTTTTTTCTCATTAATTTTCCTATCTAATACTTTGAAGTTTATAATGATGGAAAAGTAGTAAAACTTTTCTGTATAGAACATAATACATTATGCTAAAATGACAGAACAAAAAAGTTAACAAACTGGAGAGGAGGATATGATAAATTCTTTTGTAATTTAAAATTTTGCAGACTAAAATTATTCTAATGAAATTAACATTTTAAGATCTTCCAAAGTAAATAAAAGTCATTATAAAATATCTATTACAGCTGGGCGTGGTGGCTCATGCCTATAATCTCAGCGCTTTGGGAGGCCAAGGTGAGAGGATTACTTGAGCCCAGGGGTTCAAGACCAGCCTGGGCAACTTGGTGAGACCTCATCTCTACAATAAATCAAAAAATTAGCCAGGCATGGTGGCACGTGCCTGTAGCTCCAGCTACTTGGAAGACTGAGGTAGAAGGATCACCTGAGCCCAGAAGGTTGATGCTGCAGTAGCCAGGAGCGTGCTACTGCCCTCTAGCCTGGGCAACAGAGTGACACTCCAACTCAAAAAAAAAAAAAAAAAAATCTATTATATTATGCTTTGATAATACAAAAGTGAAAAGAATATGTTTTTAATTGAAGATGTTAACAATCCAAGCGGGAGTAGAAACCATTCATGAAATAGGATACTTAGCAATACAAACAAAGAACCAATAGATAAATATAGAACATAAATACATTATGCTAAAATGACAGAACAAAAAAGTTAACAAACTGTAGAGGAGGATATGATAAATTCTGAGCTGAGGTTTGAATGTGATTTGAGGACATATAGTTCATGTCAGTTAAATATACATACACAGTAGAGACATCTGAATAGTATACTAAGAAGTGAACTTCACATATGAGCAACAAGAAATCAGAGCCCTCTCAATTCCACTCCCTTGCAGTAGCACATGAGGTCAGTTTTATAAGTGAGATATCCAGACAGTTCAAAAATCAAAACAACATAAAAAGGTATATATTGAGAATTCTTGTTTCTCATCCCATCCTCTTCCAGACCATTTCCACCTGCTACCATAGGTATTTATTTTGGTTATTTCTTCTATTGTTTTTTAGAGTGGTTTGTGCAAATATAAGCAGAGTCTGTATTCTAATATCCCTCTCCTTTCTGACACAAAAAGTACTGTACCTTACCCTTCTGCCCCTTCCTTTCACTAGATAATATATTGTATATCAGTACATAGAGAATTCCTTATCAGTGAGCTTGTGATAAGAATATAATAAGGACAACTCTTTTCCTTATTATCAAATCTCTGGCCCCTCATATTCTTCAATGTCCCTGATATAGGAACTATTTTAGCTACTGCATAAAGCTACTGTGAATACTAAAATAGATAAGAGGTGAAGTCCCATGAATGAGAAAGTCCTAGAAATAATATTAAAAATGAACAAAATAGATCCTAGGAAAAAGACCATGGTAGTGGCTGTGGGAATGGAATGGAAGAGATGGACATTTACTAATTAACACAAAAAACGTATGGGGTGCAAAGTAGTGAAAGAAGTCAAAGAAAAAACTTCAGGGAGCTACAATGATGATAATAATAACTATGTTAATGTGAATATTAGATTGGGAAAGGCTATTATCTGTAGAGGGAAGCCAGAAGTGGAAGGGGAAAGGCGATAAGGTGGTAAACTGACTTTCAAGTCCTTCACAATCTGCTCCAAAGAATCTTTTCAAACTAGATTCAGGTCCCTCTAGTGATTATCAAATAACTCCCTGACTTTTCATTAAGCATTGTGTATGTGTTAATTCTCTAGGCTTAGGCTCAGGTTCTTAGCTTTTTCAGAACACGTTTCTCCTCTACCACTGCCTAGTGAATTCTACTCAATCTTCAAGGTCCACTTTCTTTGTAGTTTCTCTACAACTCTTCCTTCGATTTCTGCTCTCCCCTTCCCACCCCACCCCCAACCTCGTTCTTGGCCAGAACTCATTGTTCCACAGCACTTTATGCACCTCTTCACAATGACAATGACCATATACTAGCACTTTGTTCACATGCCATCTTTCTACAACTGTAAACTTCCTGAAGTATGTCTAATTAATTGTTTAAACTTAGGGGTCTAACACAGCACCTAGCTCGTAACAAGTCCTTGCATTTATAGAATATTGAAGCCAAGAGCAGGATATATAAAAACCATGTAATAATTTTTAAAAGTCGTGAGAGTAGATGAATGAACTTCTAAAAGTAAAAAATGTAAGGAAAATAGTCTTTAGTGACTTAATATATAAAATGAAGTATGCTAAGCTGGGCGTGGTGATGCATGCCTGTATTCCCATCTATTTGTGAGACTAGGGCAGGAGAATTGCTTGAGCCCAAGAGTTCAAGACCAGTCTGGGCAACATAGTGAGACCTCATCTCTAAATAAATAAAAGGAAAAAAAAATTTTTCTATAGACAAGGCCTCACTATGTTGCTCAGGCTGGTGCCAAACTCTCGGGCTCAAGCAATCCTCCCGCCTCAGCCTTCCAAAGTGCTGAGATATAGGCTCAAGCCATTTGCCCGGCCCAGAAAAAAATTATTTATGCTAAATGTCATAATGGAATCTATGTCTGTAACTATATAAATCAGTAAAAAAAAAACAAAACATGGTGCATTGACTTACATAGTACAGATATTTGATTCATTTTGCTCTTCTTGATGTACTAACTTGGAAATAGAGTCCAAAAGCAACTTAATATGACTAGTAATGGGTAGGTTTCTTTTTGAGGTGACAAAAATTTTCTAAAACTAGATTATGGTTGTGGTTGCAATAACTCTGTAAAAATACTAAAAAGCAATGAATTACATACTTTAAATAGGTGAATTGTATGGTATGTAAATGAAATCCCAATCAAACTGTTAAACAAAAGTCATGGTACTTCCAAATACTGATTATGAGGAAGTGCCACCTAAGAGGAAAGGGAGTAAAATACATATAGATTTTTAAATCTGCATAAGAGAACTTGTACCTGCTCAGCACCTATCATGCACAAGGCAATTTACTTACAGCTAGGAATTGCCAGTCTCGCTTTAAAGATGAAGAAACAGAAACACATTTACTCACATTTACTACTCAGAGAAGTAGTAGAGAGCTGAGATTCAATTCCAGGTCATACTTCACTGTGTAAGGGGGACCCAAAAAACTCTGGATTTTATTTATAAAAAACTGTGTAGTTATTCTTACATGTTTAAACTTCAGTCACTTTGGAAGTACTCTGTTTGATGCAATACACCTATCGAGACACTTTTTCCACTCTCAAAACAGTTTTTGAATTTGTCAATTTTTATGCCTTTTAGTGCATCTATTGTTTGTTGTTTCACCTCTTCCACATTAGCAAAATGGTTCCCTTTGATTGGCAGTAGTAGGAAACTGCCGGGGGTGGGTGGGGGCACACTTCATCAATAAGGGTACCTGTTCTCAAACCAGAAGTGGGGACCAAAGTGAGGCCCAAACTTTACCTGTACAATGACCATTTGCATACCTAACCCTGAATTGTACCCCACATCTGTAAAAATTTTTTTTTAAAGTAGAAAAATAAAATAATAAAAATGGTTCCCTTTGAAGACTTTTTTTTTTAAATTGGAGAAACAAAAAAAGTTGCTTGAGGTGAGAGCAGGTGAATAGGGAGGGTGGGGAATGGGGAGCCATCCCATTTCTGGTCAAAAACTGCTAAATACTCAGCATCATGTGGGCAGGGGCACTTGTAAATCATCCATCATGAAATGGGGAAACACGCCGAAACAATCTCCAAAAAAAAAATTCACTGAAGCTGAACACAGCCTCTCACAACAATGCTAGCTGGTACACTGATGCCAATGGGTTCCTAGAACATTAAGCTAATGGGGGAAGCCTGCATTATAAGGAGCTCGCCCTTCAAATGATAATTTCAGGTTTTTTGGGGGCCCCCCTTCGTATACCACAGATAAAGAGTAGGGAGAATTATTCTTTCCTCAAGAACAATTTATTGTTTCCTTGGTATATACTTTATGAAAGAAAGTACATTAGTCAATTAGTGCATATTTGGTAATACATATAATTTACATATATATTGCAAAAGGTCATTTTGGCCAGAGATTTAGTATCTATGGGTCTTTTCTCAAATTCTTGAAATGAGGGAAAATACTAAGAAAAGCGACTTCTGTAATTCCAAAGACTGGTTATTCTTATACAAAATTGGGCTCAAAGAGAATACAGTCTGAGTAACAAGAGTTAAAAAGTGAATAAATTAAAAATATAAAACAAAATAAGGCCAAGATAATAGATAAATTGAGATTTTTGGTAGCTTCAAAAATATTAAGAATACATGAATAAAAGGGGAATATTACAGACAACAAAAACCACAATGCATGGTGTGTAGGTTATATATAATGAATGTAAACTCTGAGAGCCAAGCACTTCTCCAGCATCCCTTTAGAAGGGCATGCTAAGGGAGGAATCTCATAAAAATAAATTCTAGTGCTTTTCTCTAAATTTCAGGGTGATCATCAACAAACAATCTGGCTGATGTTTCTTTTACTTCTTCATTTTTTCATTGCCTTAATATGTCCAATTAACACACACACACACACACACACACACACACACACACACTGTGCTAGACGCTTGGCAATAGCCCACAGGATTTGGAAAGAACTAAGGAAGGGAGCTCTTTCTAAAACTAATTTGTCCCACCCCTCACCAAAACAGGTAATTCTTAAAACTTGTTGGGTGCCATGGAATGTGCTTGTAGTCCCATCTATTTAGGAGCCTTAGGAATTCGAAATCAGCCTGGGCAACACAGCAAGACTGGCAGCTCTTAAAAAAAAAAAAAAAAAGGCTTCTGAGAAGTACAGGTAAAATACATCTTTTATCTTTTGAAAATTCATAACCTGAGACATCTGCCAGATGGCCCATAAAGGACACAAAAAGAAATCCCCTTTTCTTTCTTATAAATGCTGGAGATTTTTCCTTCTCTTCATCATTCCTCTCCCCAACCTAGCTACAGACATCACTGCTCTGGAACTCTATTCGTTACTAGCTATAATTTCCATTTCTTACTTTAGTCTAATGACTGGTTGACAGCAAAGTCTAGAGTGCTATTTTTTTGTCTCACCTCTTTTCCAGGTCCCAATTACCATTCAGCAGTGAAATGGTAACTTTTTACCATTAAGAATCCCAATAGCCGGGCTCGGTGGCTCAGCCTGTAATCCCGCGCCTTTGGGAGGCTGAGGTGAGTGGATTGCCTGAGCCCGTGGGTTCGAGACCCGCCTGGGCAAGCGAGACCTCATCTCTACAATAAAAAAAAAAAAAAAAAAAAAAATTAGCCGGGCGTGGTAGCGCGCGCCTGTAATTCCGGCTACTCGGAAGGCTGAGGCGGAAGGATCGCCGGAGCCCAGCAGGTCGAGGCTGCGGTGGCCGGGAGCGGCAGCTGCACTCCAGTCTGGGCGACAGAGTGAGACTCCAACTCAAAATAAAATAAA
>CAUYQG010289290.1:0-21806 GCA_963574415.1 Tarsius wallacei
GGGCTTGGTGGCTCAGCCTGTAATCCTGCACTTTGGGAGGCTGAGGTGAGTGGATTGCCTGAGCCCGCGGGTTCGAGACCCGCCTGGGCAACTTGGCGAGACCTCATCTCTACAATAAAAAATAAATAAAAAATAAAAAAAATCAACCGGGCATGGTAGTGCGTGCCTGTAATTCTGGCTACTTGGAAGGCTGAGGCGGAAGGATCGCCGGAGTCCAGCAGGTTGAGGCTGCGGTGTCCAGGAGTGGCCACTGCACTCCAGTCTGGGTGACAGCGTCAGACCCCAAAAAAAAAAAAAAAAAAAAAAATCACCATTTTCTGCAAGGGTCTACATTAGTTTTCTGTAATTGTGTCTTTTACTACTCAAAAACACTTCAAAATAGTGTTTTTTTTTTTTTTTTTTTGAGTTGGAGTCTCACTCTGTCGCCCAGACTGCTGGAGTGCAGTGGCCGCTCCCGGACACCGCAGCCTCGACCTGCTGGGCTCCCGCGATCCTTCCACCTCAGCCTTCCGAGTGGCTGGAACTACAGGCGCGCGCTACCACGCCCGGCTGATTTATTTATTTATTTATTGTAGAGATGAGGTCTCGTCAAGTTGCCCAGGCGGGTCTCGAACCCGCGGATTCAGGCTATCCACTCACCTCAGCCTCCCAAAGGCGCGGGATTACAGGCTGAGCCACCGAGCCCGGCTCAAAATAGTGTTCTTAAGGTTATACTATTTTTGTAATCTGCACTTGTCTGTTCCATAATAAAAATATATACTCACAAATTATCCAAATAAATAAAAATCCCCTATTATTACAATATTCTAATTTTATTTCTATGGAAGAGATTGTTTGAAGAAAGGCATCACTACATAAGCAAAGAAAATCTTCATGGAATAAAAAATATTTGATATTCCTTTAATTTCTGACACTTTGGAACAGTTAAAGTAGAACAAATAAACCAACAATAGGGCCTATAACCTTTATTCAATACTCAATTCAGATGTTATTCAATTTACATAAAATATTGATTATTTAATTCTATTAAGAATTTCAAGTTACATCCTATTCTACATGGTATCAAAAAGTGTAATTCTGGCCCATTGCCTTGCTAAGGAATGGTGTGGCCTGTGACCATGTTCTCTTCCAGCTATGGCCAGGCCATGTTTCCCGGCTTTGGTCCCGCCCCTACCTTGGGGAGGCAAATCTCCTCTTTTTTTTTCTCTCTCTCTTGAATTTACTTTCTAAATAAACAATATTTTCTATTCTAAAAAAAAAGTATAAATTCTAATAATTTTCAATAGTGTGAATATGACATAATTTTGTTGTTAATGTTCAAAGCAACACATAAATATGATAAATTAATGTAAAATTTGTTATTCAATATTTAATTATAAACATGGAATTAGAAGATAAATGAAAATAATGAGTTGAATTCTTTTAGTAAAAACCTTAAGTTTTAGCCATATCCCTTAGCTCATCACTCCATAAAAAGCAACAATATGGTATAAGTGTCAGTGTCCTTATGAAGAAAAAAAATTGAATAAAAATTTTCACAAACGAAGAATTACATTAAAGAAGATTGGTACTCCTTTAAAAAAATATACTTTTCAAAACAGTGAATTCAGGAACAGCCAAAGAGTAGTGATTATGTGTAACATATTCAAAATTATGTTGAATTTGAATTGAAATTTATATAAATTTTAGAAATATGTTTCTATATATTTATATCATTTTAATCACACTATAAAGAATATAGTTTTAAACATAGTAATACAGATGAATAACAAGATATTCTACATTTCTTGTGACTTTTTTGTTATATGATTATACACTATTTTCCCTTCTCAAATAAATATATTATTGCTCTATCTACTATCACATAGAGCATTGTAGTAGTCACACAACTGAGGACTGGTGCATCACTGGTTAATTGTATTTTGTAGTTAACATTTTAAGGTAAACACCACAAACTTTAATTTTTAAAATTCTTGCAGAAGAACCCCATGCCATGGTCTCTACTGTTGGTTCCTGATGGTATAATGCTTAATCTCTAGTGTGGCAAAGATGTATTTCATAATTAAGCTAAATAATCGATCTACAGTCTATGAAAAAAGTTCTATGGAAAGAGTACAATACTTAGCTCCCATATCTTATTTTCTAATAACATTCTGCAATAAAAGAAAAGAGGGCTCCTTGGAGAAATGGGTAATTCTAGGGCTGGGGCAGCAAATATAAAATCAGACGTCTGGAGTATCTCATAATGCTTGAAATTAGAGAAGTGACTAAAAACAAGTAAACACAAAACAAAACCTACATTGATAGGAGTAAATTGTTTATTTTATTTATTTATTTATTTATTTTTTGAGTTGGAGTCTCACTCTGTCACTCAGACTGGAGTGCAGTGGCCACTCCCAGCCACCGAAGCCTCAACCTGCTGGGCTCCAGCGATCCTTCCGCCTCAGCCTTCCAAGTAGCTGGAACTACAGGCGCGCGCTACCAAACCCGGCTAATTTTTTTGATTTATTGTAAAGATGAGGTCTCGCCAAGTTGCCCAGGTGGGTCTTGAACCCGCGGGCTCAGGCAATCCACTCACCTCGGCCTCCCAAAGTGCAGGATTACAGGCTGAGCCACCGAGCCCGGTCGATAGGAGTACATTAAAGGGACACAGAGCCACCTGAAGCTATCATTAGGCAAAGTTAGAGGAACAAAATAAATACAGTAATATTGGATTATAACTCAAGGTATAAAAATGCCATTCATGTGTCCATACTTATATAAATTCATTATTAAATAAATAATTGGGATATAATTCTAAATTATGTTAATACTGTGCCTTCTTTGAGGTTGGGCCCAACTCTCATTTTGTTTGGGTTATGCGTAGCTACTTTTTTTCCAAGAGTATAGTAAATAAAGAGTGTGTGTGTGTGTGTGTGTGTGTGTGTGTTTGTGTGTGTGTGTGTGTTTGTTGGGGGTGATGAGTAACTTTACAGTCTACTGTGCAAAAGCCTGACACATACCACCTCAGTCTGCTAATGAAAGTCAACATCCACAGTGGTTAATCATGTTGATGGCATATGTTGATAGTATTTTCTTGACATGTGGTGATAAGAATGGCACTTTACTACTGTGGCTTCCTTTCCGGAACACATAACTTGAGCCTGATCATGAGAAAAGCATTCTACAACCCCAATATAGTAAGAGACTGAGAAGACATGACAAGTAAATGTAATGTGTTATCTTAATGAGATTCTGGAAGAGAAAAAAGACATGAGATCAATTCTAGCAGCATGTGCATAATACATGGATTTTAGTTAATATTAATGTAGCAATATTGGTTATTAATTGTAACAAAAGTACAACACCAATATATACAATGCTAATTAAAGGACAAAGTTGATTAATGCTATATAGAAACCCTGCACCATCTTCATAGATTTTCTATAAATTTATAGCTATTCTAAAAAAATGAAGATTTTTTTTAGAAGAAGAGTATTAATACAAATTTAACTGTAGTTTATAACAAGATAAATAGGTCTTGTGTAGGAATTCAGAGAAGAGTTTCCTGAGGACATGATAATTGGCCTAAGACTAAACAATTGGTTATTAAAAGAAAACCAAATAATGATTCTTTAAATAGTGCCTATGGGAAAGATATAGTCAACATTTGAAGAGATTAATATTCTTCAGAATATCTGAGGGGATAGCAGAGTATAGAGAGCTTTTTAGGAAGAATCTAAAGATACAGACAGATTATACCTGGCTTGTAATGATGATAGTCACCATCTGACCTTTCTTCATGTTTTTGTTATTGTTGTTACGGGTTATGACCAGAATAGACTCTTGCTCTACCTTAATTTAGTCTTTTAAATGAAATATAAATGAGTTACCTATGACTCACAGGTGTCAGCAGTCAGCTGACTTTCTTGACTGGGTATGGCTATTTAAATTAAAATATATTAAAATATGTACAAATAAAGTCAAACCATTGAATTGATATAAAGTTTTTTCTTTTTCTTTTTTTCTAAAGGAAAGAGATCTTGTTAGATCTATATAACAAAAATAGAGAAAACAAGTTAATTTGAACTCTGGTTAAAGTATTATTGCAGACATGAAATATAGAATATAATTTTAGCCAGGTGCGGTGGCTTAATCCTATAATCCCAGCACTTTGGGAGGCCTAGGGAGACGAGAGTATTGCCTGAGCCCAGGGGTTTGAGACCAGCCTGAGCATCTTGGTGAGACCTCTTCTCTACAATAAATAAATAAATAATTTAGCTGGGCCTAGTGACATGTGCTTGTAGTTCCACCTACTTGGAAGACTGAGGTGGAAGGATCACCTGAGTCCAGCAGGTTGATGTTGGGGCGGTTATGAGTGTGCCATTGCACTCCAGCCTGGGCGACAGAGTGAGACTCTGTCTCAAAAAAATTAATAAAAAATAAAAATAAGTTTGATATAAATAGTAGAAAAGGCAGAAAAGGGTGAACAAATTTGTAAAATGTTCAACTAATTAAAAAATTCCATATATATTTTTTAAAATACAAAGGAAAAAGAAAGGTCTTGATTCATTTTTTTGTGATAAACAGAACATTTAATTATATGCTAGCTCTTTATTGCTACCTTTACAGATATTATTTTTAATTATACAATAATAATGAATCTTAGTTTCTGATTTGAAATTCCTTCAGGACTAAGGCTTATGACTGGGAGTTATGAAGCATCACAGAATAGTTTCTACTATACTTGGGAATTAACATTGCAAGACTTTACAGAAGTCTGGCAATCATTTTGCAACCATCAGAAAATGCTATACTTTATTAACTGCTCAAAATTTCACAATTAATAAGCAATGAATCAAACATTTAAATACATACATGGATGTCTAATTCCAATTATGCTGCAAAAGATGTGACATGCTTGGCAGGACAACTAGAGCACAGAAATTTCATTAGTTTACATATTCTAACAGTCAATATTGAACAGGAGCTATAGGTAGATTGCTGAGATTCTTGATCTGGGGCAGAGTCACTGATCTATTTTCTCTAAGATATACCTTGATTTACCAGAGCATCTGCTGTATTAAAGAGGGCTGTGCTAAAGAATTAAGAAGAGAGGATGAATATAATCTAAAGAGACAGAATAAAACACTGTAGATTCAGTGGTTGCTGGACTACAGTTGACAAAAGATGTATAAAGTAGTATTTAGAGATAAAATCATAACATTTTAACAAAAGTATATACTTTGTACCTCCACAAGCCAGAATTAGCGGTTACTGACTCCGCTTCCAGCAGTCTCTCATTTTAATGAACTTCTAAACAAAGAAACACAAAGTCGTATTTCAGCATATTCAATGATTTCAGGAAACTCTCCTGTGATTAAAAAATGGAATGTCCATAAAAAGTGATAATACTATATAATGTATTGAAGGTCATCCAATGATAGGATTTTATTTCAGAGCAATAATTTGGTAATATATTTCAAAGCCAGGTTTTTGGTTTCAGTTAGTTTAGAGTTATTTTCTCAGAACAATGTTTGAGGAAAGATAGATATGCCTGGAATTTACCTGATTCATAGCCTCTTCTTTTGGCATAAGAAAGGGAAGTTTAGGAAAATGAAAATAAGGTTAACACATTGTCTTCATTTCTTTAGTGAACTTTTATAATTTTATGTTGCCTTAGCATCCATTTTGAATACAGGCTTAACTTTCTCATATCAGAAGTAAGACTCAGTAACCACTGACATAGTTTCCAGTGCTACTCCACACTCAAATGGCTCAAACCAGAGATTAAAGATAAGAATTTAGAGTCATCTTGCCAGACTAGGAAACTGGGCTCTCCACTTTCTTGCTACTTTCTTTAAAGGTACTATTCAGGTATTTGTTTATAAACTTCAAGTGACTCTCATTCTAATTTCTGAAATAAATTAGTTTTCAATTATTTCTTAAGCAATAATAAATAATTTTTTCTGTTAATTCATGATTTAAGAAAATTTTGGTTACTATGGTAACAATTTTAATGGTATATTGTTTGGAAAACAATTCCCTTAAAAATAGCCACAAAAAATGAAATATCTTGGCATCTACCTACCAGAGAAGTGAAAGAACTTTACAAAAAGTACTACAAAACGCTGTTCAAAGACATCAAGGATGAGACAAACAAATGGAAAAAATCCCCTCATCCTATGCTCATGGATTAGAAGAATCAACATTGTCAGGATGTAAATCTTATCCAAGGCAATCAAGAGATTCAGTGCAGTACCCATCAAATTACCAACATCATTTTCAACAGACCTGAAAATGTCAATACAGAAACTCATATGGAAGCAAAAATAGCACAAATAACCAAACAATCATCAGCAAAAAGAAAAAGCAGGTGATATCACAGTTCCAGATTTTCAACTTTATTAGAAGACTAAGTAATCAAGATGACGTGGTGATGACGTGGTATTTGTACAGGAATAGGCACATAGACCAATGGAAAAGGACACAGATTCCAAAAGTAAAAATATGTTCTCTCAACCAACTAACCACATGCAGAAAAATGAAACTCAGCCCTTACTTATCACCACATACAAAAATCAACTCAAAATGGATCAAAGACCTAAATGTAAAACCTCAAACTATAAGAATACTAGAAGAAGATATAGGAAACACCCTTCTAGACATCAGAGTAGGCAATGAATTTATAACCAAGTCCCCAAGAGTGAATGCTACAAAAACTAAAATAGACAGGTAGGACCTCACCAAACTGAAAAGCTTTTGCACAGCAAAAGAAACCATCAAGAGAGTAAAAAAACAACCCACAGAATTGGAAAAAATATTTGTGAATTATACAGCTTGACAAAAAGCTAACATCCAGAATCTACAAGGAACTCAAATAAAGGAAAAGGGAAAAAAAATTAACAAAAAACAAACAATCCCATTCAAAAGTGAGCAAAGATTTACCAGGTGGAGGATCCAAGATGGCCATAGTGGAGCAGTATACTGATACCTCTCTCACAAAGTGAGGCAGAGAGTAGGGACACAGTTGCTAATAGACACAGGCACCCTGAACAGCTTTGGATGGGTGAAGCACCCTACACCCAGTAGAGGTCTCTTTAAACACATAGAGAACAAGAAGCAGAGTGCCCCACCAGCAGATTCTGGAATCTAGGTATCCCATCCCTCACCATGCACCAAGCTCACATGGGAATTGAAGCTCTTCCCTGTATATGAGAGTGAGGTGAATTTTCCTGACACACTCTGGTTCAGTTCTCCCATTCCTGGCCTCCTGGAGTTGTTGGTCCCAAGCAGGAGGAGTCCTGGGCAGGTCACAGCAGCAGGCAACCCGAGCCCAAGTGGAACAGAAAACAAACCAGTGCTTAGACAACAGGAGAGCATGTATCTTCCACCAACAGTGCCTAGCAATTTGCTCCCAGGCTGGGAAAGTTCACCTGTAGATCACACTTGGCTGGCCATCCCCCACCATTATGAAAAATCTCCTGCTAGTCCCACATTATCACAAGGTGGACACCCCATGACAGAAAACTCACTTTCTTTCAAGTCTGAGCTTGGACTTGAACAGAAAGTGATGGACAGCCGGGCTTGGTGGCTCAGTCTGTAATCCCGTGCTTTGGGAGGCTGAGGTGAGTGGATTTCCTGAGCCCGTGGGTTCGAGACCCGCCTGGGCAACTTGGCAAGACCTCAACTCTATAATAAATCAAAAAAATTAGCCAGGTGTGGTAGCATGCGCCTGTAGTTCCAGCTACTTGGAAGGCTGAGGCGGAAGGATCGCTGGAGCCCAGCAGGTCGAGGCTGCGGTGGCCGGGAGCATGCCACTGCACTACGGTCTGGGTGACGGAGTGAAACTCCAACTCAAAAAAAAAAAAGAAAGAAAGAAAAAGGAAGGTGAGTGACATAAAAGACACTCAAAGTCTTTCCTGGCAGGAAGGTTTCTGGGCTGCAAACCACAAAAAGCAGGCAGGAGGCCCAAACTCCTACCCATTTTCCACAGAGTACCTGCAACAAGGCTGAAAACCCGCCAAACTGGATTAGTCACAGGAAAAAAATTACAGCATAGAAGTCTTTTTCAGGCCGGGCTCGGTGGCTCAGCCTGTAATCCCGCGCTTTGGGAGGCCAAAGTGAGTGGATTGCCTGAGCCCGCAGGTTCGAAACCTGCCTGGGCAACTTGGCAAGACCTCATCTCTACAATAAATCAAAAATTAGCCGGGCGTGGTAGCACGTGCCTGTAATTCTGGCTACTCGGAAGGCTGAGGCAGAAGGATCGCCGGAGCCCAGCAGGTCGAGGCTGCGGTGGCCGGGAGCGGCCACTGCACTCCAGTCTGGGTGACAGAGTGAGACTCCAACTCAAAAAAAAAAAAGAAAAAAAGTCTTTTTCAGGGTGGAGCACGGAGCAGAAGTGAATACCCCTTCTCACACTGAGTAATCTATGTTAAATGACAGAAAAGACCCTAGAACAGAAAAAAAGACATTAACTAGGTTCAAAGCAGCAATACTAAAGGAGAAAGATAAAAAAGGAAGAGTTGCTTTTAACAAATGAGGAAGAATCTAGAAAAAAACACAGGTAATACTAAAAGTCTTAAAAAGACAGAGCCCAAAAAAGCAGTTATCAGTGCAAAAAAAATGGAAGCACCCTAAAACAACCAGAGCCAGGTTACAGCCACCGAACTCAGAGGTTGGATGGTACAAACATATAAAAAGAACCACAAGAAACTAAAATTGATTCACTAAAGTTGTACAGGAAGCAAAAGCGAAGTTGGCCCATTCCAGAAAGGTCTGTTATGAAATACTGCAAATGAAGAACTTAATCCTAGAATTTAAGAACATAATAACAAACATAGTATCAGTCACACAGAGGAAAGAATCTCAGAGCTTGTAGACCAAAATATGGAACAAACCCAGTATGTCAAAAACAGAAAAGAGGCTCAAAAAGAATAAGCAAAGTCTCTGAGAGGTGTGGGACTATGCCAAGAAGTTGAATCTATATCTGATTTGTATTTGTGAAGCAGAAAGGGAAACTGAGAACACCATGGAACAAGCATTCCATGCAATCGTTCAAGAAAACTTCCCACAATTTGCTAGAGAGATGACCATTCAAGCACAAGAAATTAACAGCATCCCTGCACATCCCAAAGACACATAATAATTTTCTTCCACAAGGTAAACATGAAAGAAAAATCTTAAAGGCAGCAAGAGAGAAAGGCTAGACCACTTACCAGGGAAGACTTATGACTATTTCTCTAGATTTATCTTGCAGAAACACTATAAGTCAGAAGGGCCTAGAGTTCCATTTTTAATGTTCTCAAAGATAAGCAATTCCAGCCAAAAATTTCCTACTCTATCAGGCTAAGTTTCATCAGTGATGGAGAATTAACATCCTTCTTGGCCAGGTTAGGTGGTTCAACCTGTAATCCCAGCACTTTGGGAGGCTGAGGTGAGTAGATTGCCTGAGCCTGAGGGTTCGAGACCCACCCGGACAACTTGGTGAGACCTCATCTCTACAATAAATCAAAAAATTATCCAGGCGTGGTAGCACACGCCTGTAATTCCAGCTACTTGGAAGACTGAGGCGAAAGGATTGCCGGAGCCCAGAAGGTTGAGGTTGCAGTGATTGGGATAGTGCCACTGCACTCTAGTCTGGGAGACAGAGTGGGACTCCGAATCAAACAACAAACAAAAAGCAAAAAAACCCCCCAAAATCCCCAAAAACATCCTTCTCAGACATCCAGTCCCTAAGAGAATATGCCGCCTTCAAATCAGTCTTTCAGGTGATGCTTAAGAAGATGCTGAACACAGGACCAAAGAATGGTTATACCCATCACAAATGTACAGGCAAGCACAGAGTTAACAGAGCATATAGGTCACTTACAAAGATGAAAACACACACATATATAAATACAAAAGGAAACCAAATAACCCCTAAGAGACCAGTAACAGGGATAAACTGTCATATTATAATAGTTAATTTGAATGTGAATGGACTGAATTTGCCTCTGAAAAAGCATAGAGTGACAAACTGGATAAGGAAGCATGATCCAACATTCTGCTGCCTCCAGAAAACTCATCCCACTGCAAAGAACACTCACAGACTCAAAGTTAAAGTCTGGAAAATGACCTTCCAGGCAAATGGAAGGCATAAAAAAGCAGGGATAGCTATTCTAATATCAGCAAAGCAGACTACAAACTGCCAAAAGTTAAAAAGAACATGGAAGGACACTACATAATAAAAGGTTCAGTATATCACCAAGAAATATCCATCTTAAGCATATGTTTATACAACACTGTAGCACCAGATTTTATAAAACAACTACTAAGCAAACAAAAAGAGGATATTGACACTCACACAGTCACAGTTGGAGACCTCAATACCCTGCTAACAGCCCTAGACAGATCATGAAGTCAAAAATCAATAAGGAGATTCAGAACATTAATTCAACACTTGACCCACTGGATTTAATAAACATCTACAGAACACCCCACCCAACAACTATAGAGTATACATTCTACTCATCAGCACATGAGACATACTCCAAAATAAATCACTTCATTGACATAAATCAATTGTAAACAAATTTCAAAAAAATGAAATAATACCATTCATCTTCTTAGATCACAGTGGAATAAAAATAAATATTGCCACCAACAAGATGCCCCCAAAATACAAAAAGACATGGACAAACAAACAACATTATGCTGAATGACCTCTGGGTCAACACAGAAATCAAGACAGAAATAAAAATTTCCTGGAAACAAAAACAAATACTCATCATAATCTCTGGGTTGTCATTAAAGTATTGTTGAGAAGAAAATTCATAGCATTGCACACACACATCAAGAATATAGAAAGATAAAAAATAAACAGCCTAACATCACACCTAGTGAAGCTGGAAAGGCAACATCATCTAAATCCTAATTTCAGTAGAAAAATTTAGATCATTAGATAAAGGCACAATTTCAGGATGCAAAAGACAAAAATATCATACACATCTTATCATAATCTCTGGGATGTCATTAAAGTAGTGTTGAGAAGAAAATTCTCAACAATACTCAACACTAAAATTCTCAACACTAAAGGATCAATAAGACAAAAACCTCATTCTCTGAAAGGACAAATAAGATTGATGGGCTTTTAGCCAGATTGACTAAAAAAAGAGAGAGAGAAAGTCCAAATAAATATAATTAGAAATGAAAAAGGCAATGTCACAACTGACCCTGAAAAAATTCAAAAATTTATCAGAGATTACTATGAACACCTGATGAACACCTATATGCAAACAAACTAGAAATCTAAAGGAAATGGAGAGTTTTCTGTTTTCACACAACGTCTCAAGGTTGAAGTAAGAAAACATTGAAACTCTAAACAGACCAATGAAAATCCAGAAAATCAACTCAGTGAAAAAAAACCTTCCTGCCAAAAAAAGCCCCAAACAAGTTGGCTTCCTGTTTGAATTCAACAAAACATGAAAGGAGGAGCTGATACCAATCTTATCAAAATTATTCCAAGTAACTTAGAAAGATAGAATTCTCCCAAAATCATTCTGTGAAGCTAACATCATGCTGAACCAAACCTGGCAAAGCCCCAACAAGGAAAGAGAATTACAGTTTGGTCTCCTTGATGAGCATAGGCATAAAAATCCTCAATAAGATTCTGGCAAATTGGATCCAACAACACATTTCCAGGATCATCCACTATGACTGGATTGACTTCATTCCTGGGATTCAGAGTTAGTTCAATATTTGCAAGGCCATAAGCATAATTCACCATTTTAACAGATGTAAAACCAAGAACCATGTGATTACCTCTTTAGACGCAGAAAAAGCATTTCAACAAAATCTAGCGTCCCTTCTTGATAAAAACCCTTGAACACCTAGTCATAGAAGAACATTCTCAAAACAATAAGAACTAGCTATCATAAACCTGCAACCAACATTTTGCTCAATGACCCAGAAGCTGGAAGCATTCCCCCTAAGAACTGGACAAGACAAAGTTGCCCACTCTCACACCTCCTGTTCAACATAGTGCTGGGAGTCCTAGCTGGAACAATCAGGCAAGAGAAGGAAATCAGAGTATCCTGATAGAAAAAGAGAAAGCAAAGCTACCCCTTTTTGAGGACAATATAATCCCATACATAGAAAACCCTAAGGAGTCTGTCAAAAGCCTCCTCGCATTGACCAATAACTTTGGTAAAGTCTCAGATTACAAAATCAACATACAAAATACATTTGCATTTCTATACATCAGCAGCAAGCAGGTGATGAACCAAATAAAATACACAATTTCATTTACAATAGCCATAAAACAAAAATAAATACCTTGGGATCTACCTAACCAGAGAAGCAAAAGACCTTTACAAGGAGAACTACAAAACACTACTTAGGAAAATAAGGATGACACAAAGGGAAAAACATCCCCTGCTCAAGAATTGAAAAAATCATTATTTTCACAATGTCCATCTTGCCCAAGGCAATATACAGATTTAATGCAATACCCATTAAAATGAACAACATCATTTTTCAAAGATCTGGAAATGTCATACAGAAATTCAAATGGAAACCAAAAAGAGCACGGGTAGCCAAAGTAATCATCAGCAAATGTAAGAAAACAGGTGATATTTCACTCCCAGACTTTAAACTTTATTATAAGGCTACTAGACAGCATGGTATTGGCACAGGTATAGGCACATAGACCAGTGGAACAGGATAGAGATTCCAGAATTAGAAACACAGTCTCTCAACCAACTCATCTTCAACAAAACAACCAATAACAATTGTTAGAGAAAAGAGGCCATATTTAGCAAATTGTGCTGGGAAAACTGGCTAACCACATGCAGACGAATGAAACTGGATCCCTACCTATCATCGCATACATAAATCAACTCAAAATGGATCAATAATCTAATTGTAAAGCCACAAGCTATAATAAACCTAGAAGAAAATGTAGAAAATACCCTTCTGAACATTGGAATAGGCAATGAATTTAAGACCAAGTCCCCAAAAGCAAATGCTATAAAAGCTAAGATAGACAGGTGGGAACTCATCAAACTGAAAAGATTTTGCACAGCAAAAGAAACCATAAAGAGAGTAAAGAGACAACTCATAGAATGAGGAAAACATATTTACAAATTATACATCTGATAAAGGCCTAACATCCAGATTTTAAAAGGAACTTATATGAAGTAAAAAAAAAAAAAAAAAAGAAAAAGCAAGCTCTTTAAAAAGTGGGCAATAGAAATGAACCGTCACTTCTCAGAAGATGACTTACAAGCAGCCAACAAACCCTTGAAAGAATGCTCACTAATCATCAGAGAAATGCTAATCAAAACTACAACGAAATACCACCTAACTCCAGTATAGATGGCTATCATTAATAGGTCAAAAAACAGTATGTGCTGGTGTGGCTATGGAGAAAAGGAAATGTTTCTACACAGTTGATGGGAATGTAAGCTAGTTCAACTTCCATAGCAAGCAATGTGACTAACTGTGTATCTGACAAAGGCCTAACATCCAGGATTTACAAGGAACTCAAAGAAGCAGAAAAGAAAAAAAACCAAAAAACAATAACAACAAAAAAACAGGCCTATTAATAAATGGGCAGAGAACATGAATAAGAACTTCTCAAAGGAAGACATATGAGCAGCCAACAGATATGTGAAAAAATGTTCAGCTTCATTAATCATCAGGAAAATGCAAATCAAACCCACATACTACCACCTTACCCCAGTAAGCATGGTCATTATTAATAAATCAAAAAATTATAAATACTGACTTGGGTGTGAAGAAAAGACGATGCTGTTGGTGCAAGTGCAAACTAGTCCAACCTCTATGGAAAATAGTGTGACAATATCTAAAGGAAGTAGAAATTGACCTTCCATACAATCCAGCAATTCACTGCCTGGTAATATACCTAGAGGAACACAAATTATTCTACAAAAAAGAAACCTGTGCATGCATGTTTGTTGCTGCATTATTCACAATAACAAAAACACAGAACCAAACCTACTACCCATCAAAAGTAGACTGGATAAAGAAAATATGGTACACAAACGTGATGGAATATTATGTAGCCATAAAGAAGAACAAAATCATGGACTTTTCCGTAAATTGGATGGAGTTGGAGACATAGCTATCTTAGCAATCTATCACAGATTCAAAGAACTGAATACTGTAAGTTCTCACTCATAAGTGAGATCTGAACATTAATCACGATAGCACAAGGAATGTATCGGCAGTCACGGGACACTGCCAGGGGAGGGTGGAAGGTGGGAGCACGTAACAACTCATAGGATACCTGATTTTAGACCAGTGGAAATGAGGACTAGCTGGACGCCCAAGCTTCATGTGCACATACATTACTTGTGTACATAATTCTGACTTGTAGCCCACATCTTTATAATAAAATAAAGTAAAATAAATAAGTAAATAATACCAAGAGAAAAAAAGTCAATTGAGATATTTTTAAAAAATTTGATCTTCAGTATGATTCAGCAATCCTTCTTCTGGGAATATATTCGAAGGAACATAAATCACTCCACCAATAAGACACCTACACATACATGTTTATTGCTGCACTATTCACAACAATCAAAACATGGAACCAAACTAACCCTACAGTCCACTAAAAGTGGTACATATACACGATGGAGTATTGTGCAGTCATAAAGAACAGAGTCATTGCCTTCATAGCCACTCAGATGCAGTTGGAGACCATCATACTAAGAATACTGCATGTTCTCACTCATGAGTGGGCCCTGCACACTAATCACATTAGCACAAGCAAGGGGTCAGCAGTCTCTGGGCATTGCTAGTGGAAGGACAGATGGAGGAAGGTGGGGAACACGTGACAACACAATGGGTACCTGGCCCACTACCCAGAGGAGAGAGATCCACCTAGAAGCCCAAACTTCAACTGCATGCAGCCTATTTATACGGCAAAACCTCACTTGTACCCCACAACTCTACAATAAATAAATAAATTATAATAAATAAATTGGAAAACTGCAGCAGTTTTAAAATAGGAATAGAAATGTTAGAGTTGTAATGTCTGCCAGCATTAATATTTTTCAACAAAATGTATGATAAAAATACATTTAATAATGGGGATATAGGAATATTATCATACCTCAGTTTGAACATGGGAAGAAAAGAGTATTAACTCATCATTTCTTTAGTATAAAGTCAATACTTCAAAAACAGAAGGAAAAAAATGTGCTAATTGACATATCCTTTGTGGGATATCAATTATCTGAAATTGGGCAAAAAAATTGCCGACATAAGAATGTAATTGAGGCTAAAGGGAGGACATTTTAATATAATAAGCTAAACAGTTAAAGTTGGTTGCCTTTGAAGAGAGAAATAATATGGAAGAAATGGGTGAACAGAGACTTATGTTCATCATTATTTCTTAAGTTATTTAATTCTCTGGAACTTAAGTATTTATACTACTGCCAATGCTAAAACATTGAACAGTAAGATGGCAAGAAATGTGCTTTCTGCAAATCAAAACCACATTGAGATACCACCTAACCCCACTAAGAATGGCCATCGTTAATACAACAAACAACAACAGATGCTGGCAAGGATCCGGACAAAAAAGAATGCTTCTACACTGCTGGTGGGAATGTAAACTAGAGCAACCTCTTTGGAAGACAGTGTGGTGATTTCTAAAATAACTAGAGAAAGTGACCTTCCAAGTGACCCAGCAATCCCCCTATTGGAAATATACCTAGAGGAACTCAAACCATTCCACAAAAAAGATACCTGTACATGCATGTTTATTGCTGCACTATTCACAATAGCAAAAACATGGAACCAACTGTGCAGCCCATTGAAACTGAACTGGATTAAAAAAAAATTGGCTCATATACACAAAGGAATATTAGGCAGCCACAAAGAAGGACAAACATATGGACTTCTCAGCAACTTGGATGGATTTAGAGATTATCATACTCAGTGATCTATTATAGAAACAGAAAACTGAGTGCCACATGTTCTCACTCATAAGTGGAACTTGAGTAATTATCATAATACTAAAAGAAAGGGATTGGTGGTAGTGGGAAACTGCCATGAGAGGGAGGCACACCTCACCAACAAGGGTACCTGCATAATGAACATTTGTATACCTAACCCTGAATTGTACCCCACATCTTTAAAATTAAGAAAAAAAGAAATGTGCATTCTTAGTGCAGGTAGCTTTCAGTGCTTCTAATAAAGAAAATAAGAAATGTTTAAATTTAGAAATATTTACAAATTACAAATTTCAGTTCATAAATAATTTAAATATTAACTAAGCATAAACATATAAAATTACCAATAAACATATGCTTGATAGTTAATACTAAAACTATTTACTTAATCTTAGGTTACTACGATGAGGATTCATGTCAAGGGAAACATCATTTATCAGGATTTTTTTAGTTTATGAAATGGTTTTTATTTTTAATTCTATTTTATATTCAGGAATATATTAGCAATTTTGTTACATAGGTATATTACATGATGGTGAAGGCTGGGATTCTATTGAACCCATCACTCAAATAGTGAACAAGGTACACAATAGTTTTTCAACCCTTGGCCTTCTTTCTCTTTCAGGAGTCCCCAGTGTTCTTTGTTCCCATCTTTATGTCGACCTATACCCAATATTTAGCTCCCACTTATGAGAACATGCACTATTTCGTTTTGTGTTTTTGTGTTAATTCACTTAGAAGAGTGGCCTCCAGCTCTATATATGAGGCATATTACATTTCAAATATGTACCAAGTCCTTTCTTTGAAGCTCTAAGTTTCCTTTACAATATATGCTATTTCCAGTGGTCAAATAGAACTTTTATTAAAAAACAAATATATATATTTGTGGGCTTAGGCAATCCCCTCACCTCAGCCTCCCAAAGTGCTGGGATTACAGGCTTGAGCTACCACGCTCAAGGTGAGGGGATTGCCTAAGCTCATGGGTTCAAGAACAGCGTGGGCAACTTGGCGAGACCTCATCTCTACAATAAAAAAAAAAGAAATTAGCCAGCCATGGTAGCACGTGCCTGTAGTTCTGACTGCTTGGAAGGCTGAGGCGAAAGGATTGCCTGAGCCCAACAGGTCGATGCTGGGGTGGCGGTAAGCATGCCACTGCACTCCAGCCTGGGCAATGGAGTAAGACTCCAACTCAAACAAACAAACAAACAAACAAACAAAAAAACATATATATGTGTGGATAAATATTTTAATAGATCATATTGCATAATAACAGTTAAAATAATGTATCATGAACCAGAAGCATGCATTGTATTAAATGATCAGCAATGCTTGTGTAGGCTCATTTTTGAAGGTAATAATGAACAGATATTAGTGTTGACACAAAATACAATATGTATTTTTTATTTTTTTATTTTAATTTAATTTTATTTTTTTGAGTTGGAGTCTCACTCTGGAATGCAGTGGCTGGAATGCAGTGGCCGCTCCTGGCCACTGCAGCCACGACCTGCTGGGCTCCGGCGATCCTTCCGCCTCAGCCTTCCAAGTAGCTGGAACTACAGGCGCGCACTACCACACCTGGCTAGTTTTCGATTTATTGTAGAGACGAGGTCTCGCCAAGTTGCCCAGGCGGGTCTTGAACCCGCTGGCTCAGGCAATCCACTCTCCTCAGTCTCCCAAAGCGCGGGATTACAGGCTGAGCCACCGAGCCCGGCGAATATGTATTTTTTAAAGCTTAATAGCAAAGCTTAAGCAGTTGTGTACCTTCTCTCAGAATTATAGTTAATATGCTCAAACTACCAGAATTTATATTCCTTAGTGTTAGTTATGATTTTTCATAGGCAACAGGGGAGCCAAACTGCTTATCCAATAATACTAATTTTAGTTGCATTAACTGTGCAAATTGTGTTTAATGTTAACAAAAAAGAGAAAAAGTGAATAAAAATTTCTCTATCCAAGAGTTTTTAATCTAGAAGGTATGGTAGAAGCAAAAAGAGATTCTGATAAAATGTTTCTTAAAATTGCATGATATTTAAAATTTTCAATTCACTTTGAACTTTCCTGATATATTTAAAACATAATTATGTTTGCTGGGTAAAGATGCTATTAAGTTTCATTGTGTTTATATAAATTAGAACCCCGCAATCCCCCTACTGGGAATGTACCCTGAAGAACACAAATCACTCTATAAAAAAGATACCTGCACATGTATGTTTATCGCAGCATTGTTCACAATGGCAAGAACCTGGAAGCAATTATGCTGTCCATCAAAAGAAGACTGGATTTTAAAAATGTGGTACATATACATGATGGAATACTACGTAGCTATAAAAAAGAAAAAATCATGAATTTCGCAGCAAAATGTTTCTTTGTGCATCATTCAACTGGTAGCATGGGAAAGAATTAATAATAAAGCACAAGAACAACATCAGCTACCAGTTGGAAACTTTTACTTTATTCTAGGTTCCTTTTTCTCCCTGACCCTTTATTCACCTGATAGTATCAAATCTTTCTAATATTTCCTAGACCCTTCCCCTCTTCAGTACTATATGACCATTGACACTGTCCTAGGTAGAGCCCTTTGATCTCTTGCCTAAACTTTTGCAAGTGCTTCCCAAATGTTTATTTTCTTACCTTCAGTCTTACTAGTATAGACAAAGATAAAATCAACCTGGAATATTGTGAAACTATAAAACACTTATTACAGAGTGTCTTGATTTTTATTTTCAAGTTTTCTTAACAAAAATGTTCAAGTGAGCACAGGAATGAAAAGGCCATTTGGAAACCTGCAAAGTACTGTACAAAAATATATTGTTCTTTTAAAAGGTTACAGCTTCAGCAATGTTGAGTGGGTAATGTTAAAGTCACCACTTAATGCATAAATAAGCTACTTTCAATAACTCTTGTTTCAGATTGATCCATTAGATACATACAGGAACATCCAAGTAAAATTTACCTAAAACATAAACAAAACTAACACATCCTTAGTGGCCAAGCTCAGATCCTGAATTAAATTTTATCCTTTCAAGATCAGCAAATTTGCAAAGGGTAACCCAAGGATGCAACATTTAGATATTGGCAGATATTGTATCTTCTCAACATCCATGCTGCATCTAAATTTGCTTATGTTTATAGCTGCAAATCACCACATATAAATTCCCTGGAAATATGCAATGTCATAAAGTAGAATAACACAATTATGTAAAAAAGGTAGAAAGTGAAAGACCTGATTTCAGAAAGGAAGGGGTAAGAGGAATTAATAAGAAAGATAACTTCTACTTCTTTCTATACCCCAGAATGTTCTATGTTCTACGTCTTCTTAATGATTTTCTATTTCTACTATATAATTATATTTCAACATTCTGTTGAGGTTCGTTAATACTAAGTGTTTAAATAATATTTAAATAATACCAAATATTATTATTAGCATTTTCTAGTACTAGTTTAAAAATCACTTTTTACATACATCATCCCACTCTGCATTCCCAGTTAATAGAACTAGTCTACCTTAATATTGGTGAGGGCAAAAAGAGGCAACTTAGTGTACAATAAAAAGTTTTGGACTTAGAGCAGTGGTCAAACCCTTGTTCTACTACTCACTTTATACCCTTGAATATGAACCAAACTCTAGACACCTGAGTTTTCTCATCTGTAAAATAAGAGAGTTGAACAGATAATATTTAAATTGCCTCTATTTTGCTTCTATTGTTTACAAGTTATGATTTTGTGCATAAAAAATAACAACTTCCCAATGTAAACTCACACACGCACACTTAAAGTGAATACATGGTTATTATATCTTTCATTTTCTCAAAATAAAAATTTAGCCCCCATCCATATAATTGAGGCATGTGGGATAGTGGAGCTTGATTGGTCATATGAGAACAGCAATGCTGCCCTGTTTCATTTTCTAATCACATTCTAATATTTCGTTATTTTAACTCTACACCCAGAAAGTCTGTGGAGGCAATTAATGGGCTACCCATTACACTCTTGAAAAGTTTACATTATTACAAAGTTTGCGCTTAGATTGAGTTGAAACCTGCTACTTTACAACCTCTTTCTTCTTACTCTGTCTTATAGAACAATACAGAGCAAGTCCTTTCTCAAGTGATTTCCCTTTGAATAGTGGCACACAGCAACATCACCAAACTAATATTTTTTTTCTTCAGACTGAACATTCACAGTTCCTTCAACCATTCAATTTGTAATATGGGTTTCAGATCATTTAACACTCAGGTCACCCTCCTCTGGAAATACTCTAATTTGGTCATTGCTCTTTTAAAATGGGAATACTAAGAACTGAACACGAGCTCTACTAGACATGCAGCAATATTTTCTTTGCTTCTTTTGAGTCTTGGACTTTTCAAAGAATCTTATAAAAGCTGTGGAAAATTTTTAGAGAAAGATATGCACATATATTTATATTTTCCATATAATTGGTAGTTTTACAAAAATCCCCTACAATGCATCTATGGACCCCATACTAAGAATCCCGCATAGTTTGGCGACTATTTCTGATTATCTTTGTACTATATTCTATTTAAATACACAGTGCCATTTTAATCCTTTTAAAATAAGTAAAGGGATAAAAATAGTTTTGTGGAAGACTAATAAATTAATATACATGTTTTCAGGTATTTTAATGAGATATTTGTGGGAATTTAATTATAAAATAATCCAACCTGTCTATCTATATAACTAAGTTTACTTCAGAGATATATTAGCAAATATTGTGACTCCCCTCCAAGTGCCAATTTACACTAATGCACCTACAAGTGCTAGATAATACCTCAGATGATACATGTTAAACAGAAGAATAATGATTCATCCCTAGCATGAGGAGCTGTTAAGTAGAAAAGATACAGTCATGCACCCTGCAAGCTTCTAGTCATCAAAAAATGGTGTCTACTATTCTAGTTTTTGTTGAATAGAACACACTTTTCCTTTGTTGAATACTAATGTTAAATTAGATGAAGTCACAGGCCAAATAGTACTCTGTTTAATGTCATTTGTTTCCTTAGGTACAATAACATTTTTGGTATGGTTATTCGTCAGGCACAGAGAAAACGTGGCTACAGATGCCTCATTCTTGATACTCTACTACTCTCTACTAGAACTTTTGTCCAAAGAAATTAGGAGAGCCAGAGTTTGGAGGAAAATTACCATTTCTATTTGAATAGTTGGTTTTGTTGAAAGCAAGGTGAAAGACCCAATTATTGCTCCAAAGGAGCAGTAAGTCCCTGAACTCAGGACTTACTAACCTATTTTCAGTGATTTCTAAGTGTGTTCGATTGAATTACTGACCCTATTTATCACTCTTGCCTATACCTACTTCTTTGCCATGTGACTTAACAATTCTTCCACTAATGGCAGAATGTACTTCCCTACCCATTTACTTTGAGCTTTGCCAATTTACCATGAGACTTGCTTTGCTCAGTGGAATCTGGGCAGAAGAGACAATGTGCCCCTTTCAAGCCTAAGCCTTCAGAGAGAACTCATGTTTTTCTTTTCCTTCTTTCACCTTTACTGTCATCATGAGAAAAGCATGTGCTGATTAACTGACTAGCTCAAGACACATAAAGAAGATTCAGACCCAACCTGAAGCTAGAGCTGTCCAGCTAGTCCTATCCTAGCTCACCTGACACACCTGACCAATAGACAAAATTAATGCTTACTGTTGTATGCTACTGACATTTGTTGTTGTTTACAAAGGTACACCACTCTAAAATCCTTTATTTTACAACATTGATTTTTATCCTGTGAGATACACACACACACAAACACACACACACACACACACTCTGAATCCCCAGCAGGAATGGTTACTGATTTCTATATTGATCACTATGATCAATAGTGAAG
>CAUYQG010289300.1:0-12129 GCA_963574415.1 Tarsius wallacei
CTCGACCTGTTGGGCTCAGGCGATCCTTCTGCCTCAGCCTTCCAAGTAGCTGGAACCACAGTGAGCACCACCACGCCCGGCTAATTTTTTGATTTATTGTAGAGATGAGGTCTTGCCAAGTTGCCCAGGCTGGTCTCGAACATTTTGACTCAGGCAGTCCTCTCGTCTCCACCTCCCAAAGCGCTGGGATTACAGGCACAAGCCACATAATGCCAGGCTGCTACAAATGTTTAAAGAATTTAGCAAAACAATAGTGAACATGGGAATGATCATCATAGTGTTTTCCATTCACAAAACTTCTGAGGGGCTGGTTAGTAAATCTTATCTTTTTTTTTTTCCAAGTCAGGGTCTTACTCCATCTCCCAGGCAGGAGTGCAGTGGCACGATCATGGCTCACCACAACCTCAACCTTTTGGCCTCAGGTGATCCTCCTGCCTCAGCCTGAGTCGCTGGGCTTACAGACACATGCCACCACACCCAGCTAATTTTTTTATTTTTTGGTAGAGACGAGGTCTCACTATGTTGCCCAGGTTGGTCTCGACTTCCTGGGGTCAAGTGATCCTCCTGCCTCAGCCTCTAGAGTAGCTGGGACTACAGTCACACATCATCATTCCTAGCTTACTTATTTATTTGCTTATTTGTTTGTTTGTTTATTTATTGAGTTGGAGTCTCACTCTGTTGCCCAGGCTGGAGTGCAGTGGCACACTTCCAGCCACTGCAGCCTTGACCTGCTGGGCTCAGGTGATCCTTCCGCCTCAGCCTTCCAAGTAGCTGGAATTACAGGCATGCGTCACCATGCCCAGCTAATTTTTTTGATTGATTGTAGAGACGAGGTCTCGCCAAGTTGCCCGGGCTGGTCTGGAACCTGCGGGCTCAGGCAATCCTCTCATCTCAACTTCCCAAAGTGCTGGAATTACAGGCGTGAGCCACCGCGCCCAGCCTGTTTATTTATTTATAGAAACAAGGTCTCACTACGTTGCCCAGGCGGGCCTAGTCTTGTCTTTACGAGGTTGGTTTGCTTGTCTTCTCCAGGAAGTTCAGACACTTCCTATGGACCTAAGCATATGCTGATCTTTAAAAGCATCCAGCTTCTCTCATGAAAGTCCTAAGAGGGAACAACTGGTGACTCACACTTAACAGATGGGAAAAAAGTGGGAAAATTCAGGCTGCCTCACCGAGGGCCCGCAGAACTGACCAGCCCAGGCCTACAACGTAGGAGACTCTTACTCCATGCTAGTGATACATATTTTTTTCTAGTTCTGATGTCTCAAGGTGGGCAAACCTATGCAAACCTACTTTTAAAGTCCAAGGAAGCGGAGAGGCTGACTTATCCAGCTTCTCAGGAAGAAACATTTAATAGGAACTTATGAACAGAAGCCATATCGCTGTCTCAGGTGGTGGTGAGACGAGATGGTGGATCCCCACGCCACCGCCCCACGGGCTTAGGGCCTGTATACCATAGGGAAGGGGCGACTCAGAGGGGGTGTGTAGGACAAAGGAAGGACAATGACACCAAGCAAGGTTGTTTGACCTAAGGGCAAGATTTACGGTGCATACCTTCTCTGACATAACGAGCCACAGAGAACGGGACAGCTCAGAGGCCTTCCCAGACCTGGGTGTAGTTAGAAGCCGACATGGTGGAGTAACATCCAAGATGGCGCTGTTTTAGTCTCCACATCTGAGTTGTCGCCTGATTGGACGATGGATTCGTCCAAAGAACCTCCAGTAGAAAGCTTTGACAAGTCTTCATCTCTGGGGCAAAAAATAGCAGCAGTTTGGCTTTGTGAAAACAAGGTGGGAATTTATTATATGGTTGTCTTTCTTCCTGGGAAAAACATTGAATGACTTAGTTTTTTTTTGTTTGTTTGTTTGTTTGTTTTGAGTTGGAGTTTCACTCTGTCACCCAGACTGGAGTGCAGTAGCTGTTCCCGGTCACCGCAGCCTCGCCCTGCTGGCCTCTGGCGATCCTTCCGCCTCAGCCTTCCAAGTAGCTAGAACTACAGGCGCGTGCTACCACGCCCGGCTAATTTTTGATGTATTGTAGAGATGAGGTCTTGCCAAGTTGCCCAGGCGGGTCTCGAACCCACAGGCTCAGGCGATCCACTCACCTCAGCCTCCCAAAGCACGGGATTACAGGCTGAGCCACCGAGCCCGGCGAATGACTTAGTTCTATCTGTGAAGTCTGATTTTCTCTTTTGGTGACTTAGTTTCACAGAGGAAGGACTTCAGTGGAGATAGTAATGACTGGGGGGAAAAATAACAAAAACAGTTAAGAAAAAGAAGTACCCCAAATGTCCCAAAAACAGTGGAAAAGAAAAATGGACTGTGGTCAGTGCTGAGGACACTTTCTTGCCAAGTGATGCCTAGTCGCTGCGAAGGTTATGAGTTTGAGAAAAGGGTTTCGTCTGCAGGGTTAGAAGTCACCTTGAAGGGAGACACAAGCATCTGCATCTGTGAGCTAAGGCCATCAGGAGCTTGTTGGGTGAGTGTGCATGCATGTGTGTGCACGTGTGGGTATAAGTACAAACGAGAGAGCTCCTGCCTTCCTCATTTCCCAGCACCTTGCACCCCTTGGGAGAAGGCTGTGAATATATCAATATATGCAGTACGCTGGGCGTGGTGGCTCACGCCTATAATCCCAGCCCTTTGGGAGGCTGAGATGGGAGGATCATTTGAGTCCAAGAGTTTGCAACTGGCCTGGGCAACATAGTGAGACCTCCTCTCTGCAAAAACAATAAAAAATAAATTAGCCAGGTGTGGTGGAGAGTGCCTCTAGTCCCAGCTACTCAGGAGGCTGAGGTGGAAGGATCGCCTGAACCCAAGAGGTTGAGACTGTGGTGAGCTGTGATTGTGTCACTGCACTCCAGCCTGGGCAACAGAGACAACAGAGACCTTGACTAAAAAAAAATTATATATATATATGCAGTATATTTCGGTGATATTGACCGATCCCCATTCCACTCTTCCTCACCATGTAAGGTCCTGGTCTGAAAGCCACATAGGGTGGCTGGTGAGAGAATTAGGGGTGAGAATGTCTTGCCTGTGCTGTTTGGCTTAGCTGAAAGCCTCTCATTGAGTCTCTCCCTGTCTGTCTGTCTGTCTTTCTCTCTCTCTCTCTGTTATCCCAGGGATAAAAAAGATTTTGACTGAGCCTTTCATCAGCTCCCAGGCTGTAATGATGTACAAACAAGTCCTTTGAAATGCCCCCCTCTGGATTTGCTCTGAGCACCAGCATTAGCAGGGATCTGTGGAACATACTTATCAGAGCAACCCCTCAGGGAGGGCGGGCAGATCTAAGTAATATTCAGAAAAGCCAGTGAGAAGGAAGCTGCCCTGGAAGGGAAGACAAAGAACGGAAGTTGTTAGGGACAGTTTTCAGTCTTACAAGCCAGGGGCGGAGGAGCTGTTAGCTGACAGAGGGACCAGGGAGCCAGGGGTCCTGGAGCTGTCAGCGATGGAAGCAGGAGTTGGGGGTTCTGGTCACTCTGAATCAGGAAACTGGTTGCTTTTGCAGTTTCATTAAGGTCTGGAAGAAAAAGTTGTTTGACCTTTTTACCATTGACAGTTTCCAGAAATTCTCAACTTGTATCTGTGAGCCCCGACCCCAGACATTCTGATTCACCAGCTGAGCTTTTATTTTATTCTATTATTTTAGTTGGGGTCTCACTCTGTCACCCAGGCTGGAGTGCGGTGGCATGATCATGGCTCACAGTAGCCTCAACCTCCTGGGCTCAGGTGATCCTCCCAGCCTCAAGCAGCTGGGATTACAGGCGTGCACCACCATGCCTGGCTAATTTTTTGATTTTTTTGTAGAGAGTTCTCACTATGTTACCCAGGCTGGTCTTGAACTTTGGGCTCAAGCGATCCTCTTGCCTGGCTTCCCAAACGGCTGGAATTACGGACGTGAGCCATTGCGACTGCCTAAGATGATCCCTTGAATGACTCCTGTTATCTTCCTATCGTGTGTGTGTATGTGTGTGTGTTTGTGTGTGTGTGTTTTGAGTTGGGGTCTCACTCCGTCACCCGACACACTCATAGTTACTACAGTCTTGACCTGTTGGGTTCAGGTGATCCTTCTACCTTGGCTTCCTGAGTAGCTTGGACTACAGGTGTGCACTACCACACTGGCTAGTTAACAATTTTTTTTTTTGTCCAGATGAGGTCTTTCTATGTTGCCCAGCCTGGTCTCGAACTCCTGGGCTCAAACAGTCCTCCCATCTCAGCCCCTCAAAGTGCTGTGAGCCACTGTGCCCAGCCTATCTGTAGTTTATGGTTCTACCATGTGTTTGGACAAAAGTTTCACAAACTGACCATCACACAGACGTAATCATGTAGGACTATACACTGGTGTCAGTGAATCCCTTCCAAGAGGGTCTGTTTGCATCTGGCACTGGGCTGCTTCCTACTGGGAAAAGTCTTGTCAAGGCTGTGCCAATGTCATTTTTCTTTTCTTTCTTTATTTTTTATTTTTTGAGTTGGAGTTTCACTCTGTTGCCCAGGCTAGAGTGCATTGGCATATTCACGGCCACTTCAGCCTCTACCTGTTGGGCTCAGGTGATCTTTCCACCTAAGCCTTTCAGGTAGTTGGAACTACAGCTGTGTGCCACCATGCCTGGCTAATCTTTTGATTAGTTGTTGGTCTCGAACCCCTAGGCTCAGGCAATTCTCTTCCCTCTGCCTCCCAAAGTGCTGGGATTACAGGCTTGAGCCACCATGCCTGGCCTGTCATTTTTCAAAATATCTCACCTGATGCTTTTTCTTGCCTTGTATTGCTGTGGGCTCTGCCTACCAACACACCACTGGCATCAGGATGACACAGGACAGTGGTTGGAGGCTCTGTAGGGTGGGTAGCCAGGCATGAAAGCCAGTGTGGCCATGCACGCCTGTAGTCCCAGCTACTTGGGAGGCTGAGGCAGAAGGATTGCCTGAGCCCAGGAGTTGGAGGCTGCAGTGAGCTGTGATCATGCCACTTCAATCCAGCCTGGGTGACAGACGGAGACTGAAAGCAGGTTAGTGGACCAGTAAATGCTGGACTCAACAAGCCCATGCCCCATGTGGGGTAGAGACAGGGCAGGTGTATGGTCTGCAGGAAAACACACACCTTAGGCCTCTCTGCTGGAGCCTCTTTTTCCCACTTGACTCTTTGAGATGGAGTCTTGCTGTGTTGCCCAGGCTGGAGTGCAGAGGTGCGATCATAGCTCACTGCAACCTTGACCTTCTGGGTTCAAGGATCCTCCCACTCCAGCCTTCCAAGTAGCTGGAACTACAGGCACACACAACCATGTCCGGCTAATTTTTTTATTTATTGTAGGGATGAGGTCTCACCAAGTTGCCAGGGCTGGTCTTGAACCCGTAGGCTCAGGCAATCGTCTCACCTCGGCCTCCCAAAGTGCTGGGATTATAGGCGTGAGCCACCTCGCCTGGCCTCTGTACATTTTTTGTAGAGACGGGGTTTTGCTGTGTTCCTCAGGCTGATCTTGAACCCCTGGCCTCAAGCCACCTTCCTGCCTCGGACTCCCAAAGTGCTGGGATTACAGTTGTGGGTTACTGCGCCCAGCCCACTTGACTCTTTTTTCCCTCCCAAGCTGAAAAATTTGGGTTTGGAGAAAACCAGTGATTTCTGGGAAAGGAAGTAATTTTTCCTTGTTGCAGTCTCCTCACACCAGGCAGAGATAAGTAGAACTTTGTAGTTTCCTCACAGGATTTCTGTGATGTCCCCTCCCCTACAATTGCCCTTCCTGTAAGTTCTATTAACCTGAGTATCAGTGTTTATCAGTTTACTCTCCCAGCACTCAAGCAGGGAGAGTCAGGGCAGGCAGGGACCCTGCACCCTGGGACAACACAACTGGGTGGGTGCAGAGGCTCAGTCCATCTGTTTGCAGGGAGGCTGATAGTCAGGAGTAATTTTGGCTGCAGATAATAGAAGGCCGGGCATGGTGGCTCACACCTGCAATCCCAGCACTTTGGGAGGCCAAGGCGGGAGGATTGCTTAAGCCCAGGAGTTCGAGACCAGCCTGGGCAGTGAGACCTCATCTCTACAAAAAAAGTCAAAAAAATTGGCCAGGTGTGGTGGCATGCACCTGTAGTTCCAGCTACTCAGGAGGCTGAGACTGGAGGATCACCTGAGGCCAGGAGATTGAGGCTGTGGTGAGCTGTGACCATGCACTCCAGCAACAGAGCAAGACCCCGACTCAAAAAAACAAAAAAAACCAAAAAGTGGCTTAAGCAAGATAGACGTTTTTCTCTCCCATAAGAAAGCCCAGGTTTGAAAATTTATGTCCACACAATAACTTGGATGTGGATGCTGATGGCAGCCTTATTCATAATTGCCAACACTTGGCGGCAATCAAGATGTCTTTCTGTAGGGAATGATAAATGCATTGTGGTCCATGTAGACAGTGGAACATTCCTCAGCAGTGATAAGCAATGAGCTACCAAGCCACGAAGAGTCATGGAAGAGACTTGAACATTGCTGCTAAGCGGGGCAATCCAATCTGAGAAGGCCACACGCTGTGCTGCTCCAAGCATGGTACATTCTGGAAAAGACAAAACTACAGAGACAGTAAAAAAAAAAAAAAAAGTCAGTGTTCGCCAGGGGCTGGGGGAGGGAGGGATGAACAGGAGGATCACAGGAAATTTTAGAGTGGCAAGTATTCTGTGTGATATGATAGCAGAGGATACATGTTACCATACGTGTGTCAAAACCAGCTGGGATGGTCACACCTGTAATCCCAGCACTATGGGAAGCAGAGGCAAGAGGATTGCCTGAGTCCAGGGATTTGAGACCAACCTGGACAACATGGCGAGACCTCGCCTCTAAAATAAATTTAAAAATTAGCTGGTCATGGTGGTGCATGCCTGTAGTTCCAGCTACATGGGAGGCTGAGGCAGAAGGATTGCCTGAGCCCAGCAGGTCAAGGCTGCGGTGGCTGCGAACGTGCCACTGCACTCCAGCCTGGGTGACAGAGTGAAACTCTGACTCAAAAATAAACAAAAAACAAAACAAAACAGCAGAATGTGCAACCACCAAGAGTGAACCCCAATGTCAACTGTGGATTTTAGTTAATAACAATGTGTTAATGTTAGCTTATCCATTGTAACACACTTACCACACTAATGCAAGATGCTGATACAATGTCTCCTACACACAAACCTTCAAGTTGCAAACTTTCAAAGATGCGAACGTGCATTTGTATGTCCAATCACATAAGTTAGTTCTCAAGTCTGGAGTACATTGTCATGGGCTGTACTGTAAGATTAAAACTGTTTTCTTTGGCCAGGCTCAGTGACTCAGCCTGTCATCCCAGCACTTTGGGAGGCCGAGGCGTGTCGACTGCTTGAGCCCGTGGGTTTGGAACCAGCCTGGGCAACCTGGCGAGACCTCATCTCTACAATAAACCAAAAATTAACCGGGCATGGTAGCATGTGCCTGTAGTTCCGGCTACTTGGAAGGCTGAGGCAGAAGGATCATCGGAGCCCAGCAGGTTGACGCCGGGGTGGTTGTGAGCGCACCACTACACTCCAGCCTGGGTGACAGAGTGAGACTCCAACTCAAAGAAAAAAATGTTTTATTTTTTGTGTTTTTTTAATGTATTACTTGCATGAACCACATTACAAACCTATTACCGTACAGCATCTTATAGCCAATTGTGTCCATTGGGTACCTAGGCTAACTTGGGCTTACAACAAATTGGATTTATGAATGTGCTCTTGGAATGGAACTTGTTTGTATGTAGGGGACTTCCTTTTCGGGTGGAGGGGTCGATGAGGCGGTATACAGGAGCTCTCTTTATTTTCGCTCAGGTTTTTGGTTAAAACTGCTCAAAAACAATAATGTTTATTAATAATATATATTTTTAAAAGTCCAGGATAGGCTTTCCAGGGCTAGAACTCCACAGTGGTCTGAGACCCAGGACCTGTTTTACCAGCTAGTGTGTGGCCCCCACCACCATGGTCAAGGTCTCCTCGTGGCCCAGGATGGCTGCTGGAGTGCCAGCCATCTAAGTTCCAGGAAGCAGGAAGGAGTATCCCAGACATCCCAGCTTTCATTTGTTGACCTCTCAGGAAGTCCTACCCAGCACTCAGGTTTACATCTCAGAAGTCACATGGCCCCACCTAGCTGCAAGGGAAGCTGGGAAATGTGGATTTATCTCTGAGGATATCGCCACCCTGGTGATCTTGGGGTTCTCTCCCTAAGGACACATGGGAGAAATGGGTACCAGGCAGCAACTAGCTGTCCCTGTCTCAGAAATCCACCATCATTCTCGAAGTCTGAGGGTTTGGTCTTTTTTTTTTTTTTTTTTGAGTAGGAGTCACTCTGTTCACCCAGGCTGGAGTGCAGTGGCACGCTCATGGCCACCGCAGCCTGGATCTGCTGGACTCAGGCGATCCTTCTCCCTTAGTCTCCCAAGTAGCTGGAACTACAGATGTGAGCCACCGTGCCCTGCTAATTTTATGATTTATCGTAGAGTTGAGGTCTCACCATGTTGCTCAGGCTGGTCTTGAACCCCTGGGCTCAGGCCATCCTCTCACCTCCACCTCCCAAAGTGCTGGGATGACAGGCGTGAACCACTGTGCCCGGCTGGGTTGGTCTTTTATTTTTTTATTTATTAGAGATGAGATCTTGCCAAGTTGCCCAGGCTGGCCTCAAACCCATGGGCTCAGGCAATCCTCTCACCTTGGCCTCCCAAAATGCTAGGATTATAGGTATGAGCCACTACACCCAGCTTGGTTTGGTTTTTTTTTTAAGAAGGCCTGCCATGTCTCAGCAATGCTGCTTGGTCTCCTCCAGCCTGGAGACCTTCCAGAAGGAATCCTGACCGGTAGGGAGGTGTGTGCTGACGGCTCGGCTGGGCAGGGAGCTGACCAGGACCACCATCCACCCTCGACCCCTTCCAGTGAAGGCTTGCCGGCTTCCCGTGGGCATCACTCTCCTGCCCTGCTCTTGGGGTGGACGTGCGGCCGACAGCAATGACTAGTACAGTAGCATTCATGGCCACAGTGAGGCATGCGGGGGAGAGCTTGCCAGGCTGGGAACCGAGGCAAACGGAGACAACCTACTTGATTTCTGCTCGGCAGGAAGTGGCGGTCTCTAAGGAGCAAACACACTGACAAGGACAAGGACAACCAGCTGCCTCCGGTCCCAGCCCATCGGCGAGGCCAAGGGACCTTCCCAGTAAGGGAATGGGTCCCAGGCCCTCCGAGCACAGAGTGAGAGTGTGTGTGGGCAAAGCTGATGGCGTTTGTGCCTGACAACACCGCCATGAACTTCTGGGAGTGGTGGTGCCCTGCTAGTGGCTTTGGAAGACCACACAGCCCCCGAGGACAGAGAAGCAGGCGAGGCTATGACAAGGAAGAGTGGAAACAGGCCACTGGGACACCGGGTCAGAGCCGACCTGTGATGTGGATGTTGCATGTTCCTCCTTCAGCTCAAGAACGGGTCTAGAACCTTCTGTAGTTACCTTGTAGTTACTCACGGACAGCTCGTCAGCCCTGGAGTGGGCTGGACCCCTGAGATGTCGGCCAGTGGCCCCCACGCATGCTTGCGAGGTTTGCCCGTAGCTCAGGCAGAACTCGCCTGGGAACAGAGGGCTGCTTCTGGGCCCCAGTTAACTAGATGCTCATTTGATTGTATGAGCCAGAGCCCAGAGGATTAAGGCTGAATATCTTTTTCTCTCTGTGTGGAAAAATACTTGGTTTTGAAATCATTATCCGCCCGCCTACACAGAACGTTCCCGATCAAGGAAAGGGCCACAGTTTCTCAGAAGATCATTTCTGTCCAAGTCTAAGATTTGCACATTTGCGGGGACCAGAGGAGATGAATCAGTGGACCAGTTTGTATTAGGAGATATTTTGTGTTTATGTATCCGATGAGAGAAAGAAGCTTAAGGTCTTTTGGTAGAAAAGTGTCCCTTATGAGCTAGGCATGGTGGCTCATACCTGTAATCTCAGCACTTTGGGAGGCTGAGGCAAGAAGATCTCTGGAGGTTAAGAGTTCAAGGTCAGCCTGGGTAAGAGAGCGAGACCTTGAGAACTTGCCTCTTCAACAACAAAAATAGCCGGGTGCAGTGGCTCACGCCTGTAATCCCAGCATTTTGGGAGGCGGAGGTGAGAGGATTGCCTGAGCCCACAGGTTTGAGACCAGCCTGGGCAACTTGGTGAGATCTTGTCTCTACAATAAATCAAAAAATTAGCTGGGTGTGGTGGCGTGTGCTTGTACCTCCAACTATTTGGGAGGCTGAGGCAGAAAGACTGCCTGAACCCCACAGGTTGAGGCTGCGGTAGCCATGAACATGCCACTGCACTCCAGCCTGGGCAACAGAATGAGACTCTGACTCAAAGAAAAAAGAAAAAGAAAAAGAAAAAAATCAGCTGGGCGTTGTGGCACGCACCTGTAGTCCCAGCTACTCGGGAGGCTGAGGCAGGATGATGGCTTAAGCCAGGAGGCAGAGGCTGCAGTGAGCTGTGATCATGCCACTGCACTCCAGCCTGGGCAACAGAGTGAGACCTTGTCTCAAGAATAAGAAAAGAAAAAAAATGTCCATTACAAAAAGTCACGTTGCACAGTGCTTCTTTTTCTTCATTCATTCCAAACGTGCTTGAGGAATACCTACCTAGTGCCAGGCACTGTGTTATCTTGTCAACAAACGAGAGAAGACAAAAGGAAGACAAAAGTTGGAGAGTGGGGTCTTCTGATTGCCAGTGACCAGCCCGCGACAGTCACTGCAGCAGCAGCCATCATCATGGGCGGCCAGGTCCGCCGGGCCCCTGGAGCGTCTGCCCAGGCAGGGGAAAGCCGTCCTCCTGAAGTTGTCTCCCCCCAGACACGGCCTGTGCTCCCCACCTCCTCCCCAGCCTGAGGACACCCACCCTGTTCTGGGTATGACAACCCACTCTCACTGTTTCCCAGTTCTCTAGAAGGTCTGTTATATTCCCAGTCCTCTGATGCCATTCTCTGTTGACAGAATCTACCAGAAGCCTTTAAGGGCCTGGTTGCTGCGGTGCTGAGCCAGGTACCTGGGGACTATCTCTGCCCTCTGCCTGTCCCCCTTAGGAGCTCTCTGAGTCTGGCTTTTTCCCTGAAGGGTGCCTGTCTTTCCAGAGGCATAAAGACAGAGGCGAATGACAAGTGGCTCGAGTGGCAGTCAGTCCATGTGAATTATTTAAAGAACCCTTTGTCGCTCCTGGAATACTTTTAAACATCCTGCAGAGAAAGAAAAGAAACACAACACGGAAGGACATTTTGAAATGAGTGAGGCTGAATTGCGATCACGTGGCAGCAGTTCTGGTTGTCAGGGCAAGCCGCCCCACCCAAGACTTTCCGAACAAAAGTCTCTCCCTCTGGGTCACTCCCAGTTGCCCTTGTCATCGTTCGTGGTTATCGTTCACGCAGGCTGGACTACATGTTCTGTCTTTTTCCATGTATCACCCACAGAGAGCTGCATTTTATATTGTCTTTTTGGAGGTTTACATGAGAATAACACCAACCTAGGATGATTTTCCAAGTCAAGCTTGGGATACTGTCTATCCTTGATGATGAGAACAAACAAAGCTTTACAGTCTTAACCGTTTTTTTGTTTTTTGAGTTGGGGTCTCACTCTGTTGCCCAGGCTGGAGTGCAGTGGTGCGATCATAGCTCACCACAGCCTCGACCTCCTGGGCTTGGGAGATCCTTCCACCTCAGCCTCCCGATAGCTGGGACTACAGTTATGCACCACCATGCCCAGCTAATTTTTAAATTTTGTTGTAGAGACAAGGTCTCACTATGTTGCCCAGGGTGGTCTCCAACTCCTGGTCTCAAGCGATCCTCCCGCCTCATCCTCCCAAAGTGCTGGTATTATGGGCGTGAGCCACTGTGCCAGCCTCCTATCCTTTTTTTGACTGGCCTTCGAAGTGCCTAGCATTACTTCTGCCATAGTCCACTGGTCAGAGCAGTCGAAGCCCAACAAGTTCAAAGGGAAGGGGAAATCGTTACATCCTTGATGGGAGGTGGTCGCCTTCTGGACGAGCATATGAGGCCATACATACTGCTGTGGTCCTTTGTGGGCCACACAAGCTGCCCCAGGAGAGGTCAGTGACATGAGAAGAAATTCAGGAGAGTGGAAGCCAAGATACTTCCTTTTTTTTTTT